>CM039582.1:17755881-17768374 GCA_022457205.1 Saccharum spontaneum | reverse complement strand
ACACTATCGTATACAATTAAAATCCACTATGCAACTGTAATGACCATATCAGCAAGACATATAAGCATTTTATTGTCCACATCATCATACCACTCAATTCACTAATCCGTAATTTTCCGCAGCAACGTGTGGGCTAATCCACTAGTATCTCATATTTTAAGATTCTAAGAAGTTTAACCAAATATTTTATAAATACTAATTATATTTAAAAATATCATTAGCTCAATCATGCCATATATTTCATAGGAAACCTATTTAGATATACAAATGTTTATAATATTTTTTCATAAATCTAGTCAAATTTGAAATTAGTTGACTCATCTATACATTAAGACAAAGGGAGTACTCGTTCCTTCCATCTTAAAATAAGTACAATCTGAAGACTTTGGATATACTCCTCATCAGTCATCACGGATTCACGGGACAGAGTCACAGAAAACTACTCATGCATGCCATTGGTGCAATAATATTTATATAAAAAATACAGGAAACTAATTAATGAACTAAAAAATCTGAAGACTTTGGATGACATTTTGCAGCAAAGTTCGTTCACCAAGTCACCTGCTGACCTTAGTGAAATCAAACTCCTTTACAAAGAGGTTCGAGACAGTTCTTTTCCTCTTCTACAGTGCAGAAAGGCGGAAAGGGCGACTGCAAGGCGGAAGGCGTTGCCGGCGGCGATTCCGTTGGTCCCTTTCCTCTCCGACGGCCGGCTCGGCGTCGGAGAGGGACATGGACCACGGAATCGGTGTGTGGCTGTACATAGGTTAGGTAGGAGTCTATCTAGGCCTAGGTTATGCTCGCCGTTGGTGTGCGACGGCGGAGCTAGGTTTTGCTCTTCTGTAGTCGGCGGTGGTGGCGGCTGTTGGGAGCCACTTCGCCAACGAATAAAGGGCTCCTTCGCGAGCGGCGGCGGTTGCTGGTTCGGCACGGTCGTCATGAGGTATGTGAGCCTCTTTTTTGCCTGCGAAAGGATGGGAGCTTCGGACATCCTCGTGGGGGTGGGGCTTGTCCTCGTTGCTGGGTTCCTTGGCGGCGGTGGACTTCTTTTCCAGTCGTCGGTCTTCCGGCTGGCGACGGCGGATCTCTTCTTCCTCTCCCTTTCTGTCAAGGTGATGGCCGATATGCTTTCATCGGAATCGATTCGCTTGGTGGTGTTCCGGGCGATGGCTGTTGCGGCACTTCCAATTGGAGTCCCTTGGCGAGCGGGGAGTTGGACCTGGACCGATGTGGTTGGGACGTCGGCGAATTGGAGATCGGAGATGAGGAAGATGAGCTTGTGTTCTCTGGACTCAATTGTAATTTCCCTTTTCTTCGAGGTCCAGTTTGTAACTGGGAGGATGTACTGTGCCTATGCTTACATAGGAGTTCGGTGTCGTCCGTGGTCTCGACCTTTGGTTCGGGCAGTGAAGGTGCCAGGGAGGAAAACGAAGGGGGCCTGTGTCTGGAACATGGTTTGCGGAAAGTGGTGGTCGGATCCGCGTGGCTTCTCCAGTTTCTGGGTGACGATGGCGGATTCGTGGACCGAGATGCATGGGAAGGTTCTCCGGTCTCTGTACCGTAGAGAAGGATTCCGGTCGCTTTGCCGTCTACGAAGAACAAGGTCCTGTCTTTGGCAGGCTGCATTTTCGGCTCACAAAGCAGCTAGACTGCGATAGTGTTTTTCGGTTCTAGGGTTACTGGCCGGATATGGTGTTGTTCTAGAACGGACGTTCCTTCTGTATCCTTCTGATCTGTACTTGTATTTGTACTTCGTGTACCTTGAATAATACAGGTATGGTTGTCACAAAAAAAAAGTCACCTGCTGACCTGCAGCCATTTTTGATCGGTGCCATGTATACTGTGTCAGTCTGCACATGTGGAGTCTACAACATCCTACCCTGGTTGGTCGTCGCCTGCTGGTGGCCCTCACCGGCCGACTGGCCACCTTGCACCTGCAGCCGAACCTTCAGCCGGTCCAGGCCGCCCAATTAAACTGAAGCTACTTTCTGATGCAATGATGGATACATGATCAACTTGTACTACGTGCTTGCTTCCTACGCATACGTAGCTAGATGCTTAAATGCCTGTACTATACGCTAGGCTAGCTACGTACCAACATTCCCAGAGATTGGGGTCGGGCTTGATGATGATATATACGATACAACAACGGGCCGTAGTTTAGAGGCTCCTTGCCTCATTCAACAATCCAAGAGCCCAAAACGGTAGTTTCAAGCAACTTGGAACAAAGCAAAGTAGCAAAAAAGTGGGGGGGGGGGGGGGGAGGGACCCTGAACCCAAAACCCTAACTAACTAAACCTATTACAAGAAAAAAGAATGTAATGGTTGCCTATGAATAAGATATAGAAAAGAATGTAATGGTTGCCTACGAATAAGATATAGCCATGGTGGCAAAAGTATCCACCTAGATAAGCCAAAACAAGCATCTAGCAGCAATGGTGGCAAAGCATCCGCTAAAGAAGAGTCCAAAGCATCCGCTAAGGGAGAAGACAACGCAACAACATCAGCAAAGCATCTGCCAGAGAATTGACCAATTACGATCAAGCATCCATCGAGAACAATAGCGACAGAATATCTGCCACGAAAGCCAAATGACGGCGGCAAAGCATGATGTGAAGCATGCACAGGGATAGTACAAAACTCTCTTGGGGACCAATGACCCAGCAAGGATAGCAGCGACAACCACACGGGATAACAAGAGCAGGACAACCAGCTCGGCAACTAGGATGACTCGGCAACAGCCAAGACAGCCTCAACAACTAGGCCGACTAGGACGATCCTGACCGCCCAAGAGTGTGCAGTCTCCAAGGCTTATGCACACGGGGCGAAGTGGTCTCCAAAGCAATGCCTCTCAGAAGGAAGTGACATATAAGATGCCATGAGTGCTTGTTTGAGGAACCGGACTTAGGTTCTCACCCAGAGACCATAGGCAACAAAGGTTGATGGATCTTCAACGATGCCTCTAAGGAGGAGCATGATGCACGAGTATGTGCTATTGACGTCAGCACTAGCAACAAACAAGGAAAGACTTTCTCCAAGAATCCACCAAAGCAGAGATCGCAACTCCCATGCCTATGAGCCCATGGCCACCTCCAAGAATGATATGACAGCTCAATGCCAACCGCCACTGCCCTTACCATGGCTACCAGCACCACCTTCACCCTTGCCAAGCCATCATGGCTAGAAACAGCTGGCACCGACCGAAAGGTGGCATGCCATGCCGAACACCTACTTTCTCCATAGATCAGGCCCCACACACCTAGATCTGGTCCCTAGACACACAGATTCAATGGGAGCAGGGACAAATCGATGGATAAACCCACGGCAAGGAGGACAAGTTTGGGAGAGGGATGGGAGGAAGAAGGCGAGGAGAAAGTTTGTGGTGGGCCTGTTTTTGGGTGCCGCTGCGCATCGAATGGTAGTGACGGTGGCTGGAGTTGGGCAACCGAGAAGCACTCTCTTTGGGTGGCGGCTATCGCCCCTCCCGTTGGGGTAATTTCTCAAATACAAGAAACTGTGAGGATGGTAGTTTGGACCATAATAAACAGAAACATTGTTTTGAGAATAATTATGTTCTCATTCTAAAATATTTATGTTTTCATAGTATAATTATGGTTTCATGTTTTTAATTTCCTTTCTTTCGAGAAACATGGCTGCTAATGTCTGGACGATGAGCTCACGCATGGAATATGGGTTTGGCATGGAAACGTAGAAAAGTTGTAGCTTCATGGGATTCATGAGGTTCCAATGCGCAGCAAAGCTTGTTATCCATAACTTCTCGCGACGTGGACGCATGAACCGACCGGTGGTGAATTCCGTTGTACTACACATGGGTTCATTGAACCAATGTTTACTACGGAAGTGACGCGACCTTGTTGAGAATGACCGGTTCTTGCTGCTCTAGAATTTGATTTTGACTTGAAATAACTCAAATTTATTCTTCCTCTATGTTTGAGTGTGCCATGGAATTAATTAGAATATGACCACCAGTTTCTTTTTTGTTAAACTAGCATCAAGAATTAATTATAAGGTCAAAACTCTAGCTGGTTAGACTTCTCGTGGTGGAGCCTATGCATCAGGTACAAGTCTCCAAACTTTGCACTAATGCTTGTGGCTTGCATGTAAAGTAATTATTCTTAATTAAGATATTGTTCTTTTTTACAACGAAGAGTCTATGGTGACTTTGTTAATTTTAAAATATGTTGACCTATTTTTGTATATGATTGTTTGTCTATACTGTGTTTCTAAACCAAGCTCACATTAATGAGTGGAGTGGAGGCTATAGATAGAGAGGCACAAAGGAGGAATAAGGCATTAGAAGGTGAACAACATTGACTTTGAACGTATTGTAGTGATAGGGAGGTCCTTGCTAGGATTATTGGAGATTACATCTAGCTGGTTCCCTTTGGAATTAATTTTGACTTCAAATAAATCAAATTTATTCCCACCTACCTGCCCTGTTGGGTGTGCCTTGAAATTAAAAGAATAGATAAATATGGAATTTTGTTAAACGTAGAGAAACTAGAAGAACACCCCACGCGTTGCTACAGGAACAACTGATTTGGAATGAAATTTAACTATATATACAATTCTTAAGAAGAGATTAACTATTATAAACTAATGTTAGTGGATAGCGTGGCACGCTGATGTGGACAACTAAATGTATGTTAGTGGATGATGTGTCTTGCTGTTGTGGGTATCATAATTGATTGTGCTAGTGAACTTTAATTGCAACTGATAGTGGATTGTTGAGGTGGACACCTTGCATGTTAAGAAAAATTGCTAGTGAGGTTTTGCTTTATAAGAGTATAAGGTCGATTCCAATTTCTTGTAATAAAGGAGAATTGAGCATAGGTTAGCTAATTAGGCTTCTAGTATGTGGAGCCTATCTAGGTTCCTACTTAATATGATTGATATATTGTACATACAACTAATTGTTTTCCAATGGTTGGAGACATGCTATTGACAGTTGGATGTATGAGATGACTTCATCAATCTTAAAATATGTCTGCCATGTATTGTATTTCTAAAAAACTCACATTCATGAGAGAGGAGAGTGGAGGCTAGAAGAGAGGTATAGAGGAGGAAGGAGACCAAATATGAAGACATTGACTTGGAGGCATAGAGGTTATAGGGAGGTCTTTGCTAGGGTTAATGTGGGTGTCAAATTAAAGCGAGATGTAACAATATATGGAAGCTAGACACTTATTGTAACACCCCTAGTGTTACGAGCATGCTCAGCACCTAGATTAATACCTAAGAGGAAGCAAATAAAAATCCAAGCTAAGGTATTTAGTGTTAAAACTGTTAGTGGAAAGTCTACTAAGAAAATATAATGCGTAGCGTTAATTGTATGGCATGAAAAACGATTTGTATAAACGAAAATGAAATGCCACTTGTATGTAGTACTTAATAGAAATCGAAGCGCAAAAGTCGAGTAGATGGAAACGCCATTTTTGGTTAGGTAAATAAATGTTGAAATAGGATTATTGTGAGCTCCAAAATTGCTTTTGGAAGTTAAAGTCGGCTTTTAGAACTAAAATGAGCGCGTCCGAAAATCGTATGGCAATGCCATTTTGGCAAGTAGATTACGAGGAATTTTAGCTATCAACAGTTTGGTGCTTGGGCACGGTATATTGCGTCAAGGTATAGGCTGTGCGTCGGTGTAGGTGTTAATTGGCCGGTAGTTGCCCAGGCCATGATTTAAATGTATATAAATATCTAGTTTTGGTTCTGGCCACCTGGTTCTTGTCTTCGGGTGTCAGTTGGCCGTGCCAACTTGGTTTGCCGCTGTCTCTCTCTCTAGTTCACCTTGGCCCTTGTTTGCTGCTCCTCGTGGTAATCTAGTACCTCCCCTTTGGCATAGTCGCGATGGTTTAGCTCCGATCGACCTGCGTCAGGTTTTGGGGACGCTTTAAATTTCGTGCTAAGCCGGTTTGGACCGTGGCTCGGGCGTGCGTGTCGTCGAGTCCGCGCCGCTATGCGCTGCTGTCGCTAGCGCAGGCTGCGCCACGCCGTGCTGCTGCGCGTGTGCGTGCACACGTATGCTGCTGGTGCCGGCTCTGGCCGTGGCAGCTCTGGGGTCGCCGAGACCGCGGGACGTGCCGACGTCGCAGCTGCCGCCTCGTCGTGCCACTACCGCCTCCGTCTCGTTGACTCGGCCACAGTCAGATGGAGACGCCCATCTACCTCGCGTGCTCCCGCTGTCCCGTGCACGTCACGTCCGGGTGTGGCCACAGCGAGTCCCGCGCTGCCTGCGTCCGTTGTCCCGTCGCCGTGACGCCCTTGCCGCTGCTCCGCTGCCGCTGCGCTTGGCAGTTGACCCGGCCATAGGGGGATGGGACACCTCCCTTGCCTCGCCTATCCCCGCCAGCGGACGCCGGTGAGCCCCGCTCGGCCCTAGTCACGCCAGCTCAAGCGTGTCACGTTTCGGTCTCTGTTATCACGTCAGTTATGCATATGTTTGCGTGCCACTATCGAGAGTAGCCACCATTTTTAATCCAATCGCCTCGCTTGTGTGACCTCCTCTCATTCTTTCCGAACGCAGAGTCACCGCCCTTCTTCCCCTTCCTTTTCGCCAAGCTCATCTCTGCAGTGAAATCCATCCTGCCGGGGGTGGCATAGGAAGCTAGCTAGTTGCTTTTCCTTTTCCCAAGCCCGCCCTGGCGTTCCTGACCGTCTATGGGGTGAATTGTCCGCCGCCGGTCAAAAACGCCCAGTGCTCGAGAAGTTGGGGGTAAGGCCCGTAGCTCGGTTAACTTCCAATTGCTTGTGCCCACGAACTCACCTCGACCTCCCCCTTCCGGTGCTCGTTTCCTTTTGGCCAGGGCATGCGTCATCGACGTGCTGACGCGGCCATGTCAACCTCGGAGCGCCGCCAACCGCGCCGCGCGCACGTGGCCATGCCACCTCGGCAACCCCCCCACCTGAACCGGCGCCATGGCGAGTACAGTGGTGAGCCCCTGTTGCTTCCCCACCGTCTCTCCCTCCCCGTCCGCGCATAGGGTCGTCAGAACGGATGCGCCACTAGGATGGTTAGCCCACCAGCATGAGCAGAGCAATAGGAGTCACCGAGTAGGTTGAAATCGCCACCTTGGGTTGCGCGTTAGCGGTAGGTGGAGGTCGGCCTGTTGTCCTCGTCATAGCAAGCTTTGTGGGCTCGGAGCGGTCGACCTTGCCGCTGGTCACCGTGCCGTCGAACGCGGGGGGAGCAGGGGCCTCCCCGTGGTGAAGACGACATTTTTACAGGGTCCTTAGTGCATAGCTTGTCTCTGGTGTAACAGTGTTTGGTCCGGTCGCGTGATTACTTGCATGGCGGTGGACCTTTCTGCATAAAGGTGCAGGTGCGCGCGCGGGCTCCCCGCGTGTTGGGCCGGTCTGCTGCGCGCAATCGCTCCGCTGTGGGTTGCCTGTTGGGCTGGTCGGCTGCGCACGCGGTCGCCCCGGTGCTGGGCTGCATTGGACTGCTGGACTGGTTTGGTTGCCGCTAGTCCGTTTCAATTTCTAATTAGTTTCTAAGCTAAACTTGTATAATTAAGATAGAATCTTGTAGGTGCTCAAAAATTACGAAACCAATTTTGTTGCACTCCTTAAATCATGACCTATCTGATGGTCTAGGTTGTTCATATAGTTGTACAGCTTTTTTTCAGGGGAGTCTCCAACTGAATTGAGATGGGTAATATTATTGAAATATGATTTTGTAGGGATTTTTGTGGAAACACGGTGATAGCGCTAGCTTTAAAAATATTCACAGTAGCTTTTTAATATTGTTATCTACTTGATGTAAATTTTGGAGCTCCCTAAATAATTAGTTTGCTAGCATAGTTACTGGGCCCTAGTTAGATATCTATTAAACTGATAAATTGAATAAAGCAACACTTTGGGTTCGCGTAGCCAAAATACTTGTTGGGTAACTAATGTCTTATTTAACATTAGGGGTGCGTAGCCTGGTACATTAGAGTTGGCTCGTGAGCTTACGAAGCGTATCGTGTTCTCCTAGTTGTAATTATCGTTGTGTATTTACGTCTCTACGTTGCATCCACATATATCATTATAGGGACGATGGTGGATCGCGAAGTCATCTGGAGCAGCAGAGAAGATGGCGCCTTGAGGATCGTGTCATCGTGATGGAATGCTGACTTTTGGTTAAATCTTTACCCAGGCAAGCCCCGGTGCATAACCCCTATTATTCAGCACTTTAAATTATGCTTGTGTATTAAGTTTCAAGGAGTTGAATGAAACCCACTTGCATATAAATATCCTGATCCCATGAGTCTTACTAGCATGTCAGAATCGTGTAGAGTGCTATGCTACAGGACTCCGGTAGAAGTCGAGTGATTGCCTGTCACTCACGAGAGATAGGAAATATCTTATTGTTACTATTATCATGTTGCTATCTCATGGAATATAAATGTATATGGATAATTGGAGACCGGGCAGAATGGGTTGGATGGACTTGGACCTGGTTGGGCAGCAGAGCAGGGCTCTGGTTGCATTTGTTCCGCCTGTGTCAATTAAGGACCGTTCGTTGCATGGACCCTGGTCAAGTCACAGATTTATTGTCCTGAGCATATACTTGCTTATGGGAGCGGGAAGACTTGTTTCCCTCTTGTCATGGGTTCCGGCTCTTTTCGGACCGGCTTTTTAGGGTGGTTATGTATATTGGGTTGAGGAAGTCTAAGCACCATTCTGAGGCCGGGCCTGCAATGTTGGGGGCTTAGAGTCCGAGCTTGGACGGGGACCTAGACCCCTTGACAGGAGTGAAATGGGTTGGTCTTGCTTGTGCCCGGGGTACAAGCAAGGCGTGTGTTTTCGGGGCACCCAGCTGGGCATATTGATTCGCGAATCGCCGTTTCTGCATGACGGTACGGCTTGACTATGCTCTGGCATTGTAGTAAGAACTGGCAGTTGAAAGATGAAGAAATGGTTTCTGTTTGCTCAACCCTGCTTGATTATAGACTAGGTGCTTACATAGAAGGTTGGATAAGAAATAAAATACGGCCATTCAAAATAAGAAATTAAGGACACACCCTTAGCGCTGCTTCTTGCAAACAAGAAACCCACAAGCCAGAAAGCCTTGCATAATCCTTGGAGTCTTTTCTTTCCTCCTGACGGGTAAGTCTTGCGGAGTACAATTGAGTACTCAGGGTTTGTTCTACCCTGTTGCAGGTGGCAGGTGCTGATGAGCTGACACTTGTGTGTGAAAACCTCCTGGTGGGCTCAGCGAGGATTTCCTTTGTGATGCGGAGTAGAGTTTATTTATGAAACTCTCACCAAAAGTTTTACAAGGAAAATACTATTAACTTGTTATCATTTCATGCATTTAAACATTCTTCATGTTAATGTTAACTTGTCATTAAATGGTTTCATTTCCGCTGAACTCTGATAACATTTTATATTCCGCTGTTATAATTACATAATGAATTACTCTGATGTCGTACTAAAAATGGATGTAAGAAATGGTAAGGATGTTGTAAGCTTTACTCTCTCATTTGTGATCCTGATGTAAAAATGTGGATCTTCGAGTTCTCCCTTGCGGTGTGCTCGACGAAATCACTTAGGGCATGTTCAGTTGTGGATCAATCCTGGCCTGGATTCATTCCCGTTCCTCCCAAAAATACGTGTTCAGTTAGCCTACGAAACCTGTATACCGAAACTATTCCACTATACGGCTGCTGGAAAGACCTGGTTATACGGCCGCACTACGGCAGGAATCAAACCGCTACTCTGGAGGTGTGGAACGGATCCCCGCGGAACCGAGCATGACAGCTGCGGCGCTATGTCTTCACGACGGCTGCGGCACGAGATCTTGCATGCCTACGGTTCGGAGGCCTCACGATGGCCAGTCTGGTGTACATGTACCCCTGGCTCAATCCCTCTAGATTGGTTCCACTGCAACCGAACATGGCCTTAGTTTAGTGTTCTCCCTTGGGTACTTAGTGTCTAATGGAAGACAAGTACTCTTTGGAGGGCATTAGATTAGGAGATTCTTCCACACTTATCAAGTGAGACGTGGCAATATATGGAGAGGTTCCCAAGGTAGCACGGGAGTGACACATTTACATGCAAAGGTGAAAGGTCCTAATGGCTAGAGGGGGTGAATAGCCTATAAAAATTTCTACAACAACACTAAATAAAGTGGTTAAACAAATATGAGGCGAAACGAACGTTATACTAGCCTACTACAAATGCAAGCCACCTACCATAATTCTAGTTGCTAGTCTCTAATCACACAATGGCTATGTCACTATACTAATTAGTGAGCTCTCAAAGACTAACTAAAGAGCCTCACTAACCACTACACTCGACACAAACTAGCTCTCAAAACTAATTACACTAAAGAGCTTAGCTACACTAAGAATGTAAATACAAGGATGTGGTGAAGTTTGTACCAACGTGTCAAGGTGTGTGCCGATCACAATATGGAGCCAATCAATTACAATGAAATCCAGTGAAAACCTCGGAGACAAGATGACATAAGATTTTTTTACCGAGGTTCACTTGCTTACCGGCAAGCTAGTCCTCGTTGTGGCAATTCACTCGGAGGTTCATGCGTTAATTGACATCACACGCCAAACCCTCAATAGGGTGCCGCACAACCAACATAAGATAAGGATTACATAAGCCATGAGTAATTCACTAGAGTATCTTTTGGCTCTCCACCGAGAAAACGTCAAGAACCCCTCACAATCACCACGATCGGAGCCGGAGACAAGCACCTTCCTCCACTTGACGATCCTCGCTGCTCCAAGCCATCTAGATGACAGCAATCACTAAGAGTAACAAGCGAATCTCGCAGTGAAACACAATCACCAAGTGCCTCTAGATGTAAACGCTCAAGCAATCCACTTGGATTCTCTCTCAATATCACAAAGATGATGAATCAATGATGGAGATGAGTGAGAGGACTTTGGCTAAGCTCACAAGGTTGCTATGTCAATGCAAATGGCCAAGACAATGAGCTTGAGTAGGCCATGGGGCTTAAATAGAAGCCTCCACAAAATAGATCCATTGGGCTCTCACTGCAACTTCACTCGGGGTGACCAGACGCGTTGATCAGATCGATCGGACACATGCCACCAGCGTTCGGTCACCCGGCTGGTGCCATGTGTCCCTTAGTGTTTGACGTCGACCCCACGATCTCAACGATCAACTCGATCACGCGCTCAAGTTAGTGATGACCGGATGTGCCCCTTAGCAGACCGGACGCCCCAATCACTAGTTCACTTGCCACAGTCAAGGCCTGACCGGACGCACCGCTGCAAACACCTAAAGCTGCTTGCCTCTGTGTCAGATCGACTCTAGTAAGGCACCAGAGCCGATTTTCTGCGACCGAACATGTCAGGTGGGTCATGACCGGACGCTGGTCAGCATCCGATCCTCTCAGTCACCACAGCTGCATGCCACATCAGCATGACCGAACGCTGAACAATGTTCAGCAGAGTCCGATCACTCACCTCTTCTAAGTCCGCTCACGTTTCATGGTGACCGAACGCGCAGGTATAGCGTCCGATCCTACGTCTGGTCACAAGAAATAGCGTCTCCTCAACTCCAAACTTCACCAAACTTCACCACCCTTGCTCAAATGTGCCAACCACCAAGTGTACCACCTTGTGCATGTGTGTTAGTATATTTTCACAAATATTTTCAAGGGTGTTAGCACTCCACTGGATCCTAAATGCATATGTAATGAGTTAGAGCATCTAGTGCACTTTGAAAACCGCATTTCGATACGAGTTCTACCCCTCTTAATAGTATGGCTATCAATCCTAAATCACTCACACCCACTATGGTGTCTTGAGTGCAAACCAAAAAGCTCCTATCAAATTTCACCTTTGCCTTGAGCTTTTTGTTTTTCTCTTTCTTGTTTTCCAAGTCCAAGCACTTGATCGTCATGGTCATCACACCATCATCATGATCTTCACCATTGCTTCACCACTTGGAACACTTTGATAAACTAGATTAGCACTTAGAGTTTCATCAATTCACCAAAACCAAACAAGAGCATTCAATCTCTCCCTTTTTGGTAATTGATGACAACCCTATCACAAAGATATGAATTGAAATCATTTTGAATTCATATTGCTTGCCCAAGCATATTTACCATTTGTAAAAGGATATGGACAAGTTTCATGAACCTGAATTGGTAGCATTGCTCCCTCTATATATGTGCTAAGAGTTTGGATTAAAGATTGCACATATGCTTAGATAAGAAATATAGGATGCAATGTCTACCAAATGGTGCTAAGGTATAAGAGATAGACCTTTGAAGCGTGATACCAATCAGAGTGCACCAAATATACCATCCTTAGCACCATTAATAACTAGACATACACAAAAACTAGAAAACCCCGCGAGATCAATGTTATAAGCAAGGGTCTAGTTTTTACAAGATAAATACAAGTCTAGTTACCAAACCTATGCATGCTAGTTTCTCATTTCATCATTCAATCCTACAACTAGCATACACCACACAAGCATGTCAATTGAATTT
>CM039582.1:17716698-17755781 GCA_022457205.1 Saccharum spontaneum | reverse complement strand
CTTCACCAAGTCGATCAAAATCAACTCCAACACCTTCTCCTTTGCAAATGTGCCAACACCACCAAGTGTACGCCACCATGTGCATGTGTGTTAGCATTTCACAAACATTTTCAAAGGGTTATCTTAGCTCTCAACTAGATCCTAATGCATATGCTCAAGACATTGATCTAGTGGCACTTGATTCCTGAGCTAACCGTGATTGCCCCTCTTGATAGTCGGCTATGTATCCTAAACCCGATCAATCACTTCTCTACTCATCTTAGACCGGCAAAAGAAAAACCCTATGGTTATACCTTTGCCTTGCGCTCTTAGATCCTTCTCCTCCACTTGATCATCATGTCAATCATTTTATGTGCATTCCTTCATGATCTTGCTCATCATTTCATGCACCAAATCATGTGGTCTTGTGGCCATCTCAACATGCCATTTCCAACTCCATCGCATGTTGCTTATGTCTAGCTTAATCGCACTTGATCACATAACATTAGCAACTTTGGTGTCACTCAATTTTCAAAACCACCTTGAGCTTTCAATCTCTCCCTTTTTTGGTAATTGATGACAACCACCACAAAGATATGAAATGAAAATATATTTCGGTTTTGGTAGTACTAGCTCCCCCTACATATGTGCTTCCATGAGTTTGGTTCAATTTTACACATATGCATGAATTGGTGTTTTGGGAGAGTTATTACTACCAAAATGATGCTAAGGTATATAGAATGGACCTTTGAAGCGTGATACCAATCGGAGTTGCCAATATATACCATCCTTAGCACCAATGTAGCTAGACACCACTTGTAATACATCACTTGTAAAGATCACAAACACTAAAATACCCCATGAGATCAATATTATATGCAAAGAGTGTCTAGATACCACTTGTGAAATGCTATCCTACTTAATTCATCAATCAAGTTCTATTTTTAGCATTCAACACACAAGCATGAATATCGAATTTAAATTTGCAATGCAACACATCATCATGTTAATGCACATACAAATGTAACAAAGTGTTCATGGGCTTGCTCCCCCTACTTGTGTGCTCAATTTTAATTGATCCCTTTCCAATGTCATATCTTTGCTTTCTCTCCCCCTCATATCTTTTGCTTTCTCTCCCCCTTTCTATATCTTTGTGACTTACTTCTCCCCCTTTGTCAACAATCATCAAAAAGGTGTCAATTTTAGTGAGAGTTAAGTCAATCAATATGAAGGAGTCCACATTATGGTTCAATCTAGATTACTTGCCTAGAATATGTAATTCGGTTTGATCCAAGGACAAGCTTCTTCACACCTCATAAAGTATAAGGGTTATCTTGGCCATGTTGAATTACACATCACGAGCTCATTTTCTAGATTCAACACTAGGTTTGCAAGCCCACAAACATGTCATATGCTACCACTAGATCAAACAAACATAGAAGCGATAGTGGTACCATATATACATAAAAAACATTTGATTTTCATGAACGAGCCTATTTGTCATGCAAATATGTCTATATGTTCTAAACAAGTCCTTAGTAAAGTATGAATGATATGCCAAACAATTTTACCTTGCATTGTCGAAGGGAAGGCATGCTATATAAGAATGTGGGGGTGCACTCATCTCAAGTTGGAGAAATCAAGTATGTTCAATTCATTCTTCAACTTGTAAAACCTTTTTTCATCAAGTGGCTTTGTAAAGATATCAGCTAGTTGATCTTCGGTGCCAATGCCTTGTATACAAATATCACCCTTTTGTTGATGGTCTCTTATGAAGTGATGCCTTATGTCAATGTGCTTCGTTCTTGAATGTTGAACTAGATTTTGAGTCATCTTGATTGCACTTTCATTGTCACAAAACAATGACACATTCTTGAACTGTGGATTCCTCTCCTCCTCGCGCTGTTGGGCTCACCGCAGAAGCATCACAGTCGTGCCTTCTCTTGCGAAGAGCCCGTGGCCACGCCCCTCTCCCGTGAGCTCAGCATCGCCCTCTCCCATGTGCTCACCGTCGCGCCCCTCTCCCACGAGCTCAGCCGCGCGCCTCGCACTGTCGTCGCACGTCTCGGCGGCGGCTATCGCAACCTAGCTCGATTCCGAGCGCTGTCTCGGCGATGGCGCCCGATCTGCGTCCTTTTGCAGCAGCGCTATGGCCGACATGCTCACCGAGGCGCCAGCCAGGGAGAACACGCTGGCCATGCCGAGTAGCGACGGGAACAACGGGTTGGTAGTGGCGTCATCGGACATGGTGGGGAGCATCCTGCATCCTCAGCTACGGTCTCTTGGTGTAGAGGGTGAAGTCACCGGTGTGGTCCTCGCCGGCTTCAAGGTCGTCAGCCTGGTACGTTGGCAACGCTCGAGGTGATGGGCTTGCCCCTGGAGGTCAGAGGCCACCATCGCCATGTTCATGGGTTAGGATATTAGTTAGCTTGTTCTCCTGTACGTGACATGAGAAGCTGCCTCGCCTCCCATACTCCCAAACAAGAAACTTGCCGCTGAAAAAAATACCACCGTATTCTTGTGCACAACCAATTACAAGTGAAATGATATTACAGGTAGCTCGTTTGGTCAGACACTTTAGGTGTGAGGCCGGCCACCCGGGTTCGAACCCGCGGCCCCGCGCGATTTAAGCCTTCTTAAAGGCCGGGGGAGTAACGACCCCTTTCTCTAAAAAAACAGTACCACGCTTCCAAACAAAGCCTTAGGGTATCCTTGTTGCTTGGAGGCGATGGTGCTGCAGGAGGCACACAACCAAGGCCACCTCTAGCTGATGGCAGGAGCAAATATATGCGCTAGGCTCAGTTCTAGGATACTAAGCAGGGTTGTGTTGTTTTTATCTATTTTAAAGGGTGTGATTGTTAAAAAAACTAATCTAAACCGTGGATCGGCATGTAATCATATTATTTTTTCTTTCTTTTTTAAAGCAAAACTCGCAACTTTATATACTCCGGGAGGGGATCTACCCATAAATAAAATTGATCTGGTCCTGAGACAAAACGTATACGAGCTAACTCATGTACACATTCGTTACAAAGAACGCGGAACAAAATTCACACCAACCTAATAAACAAAATGGTGTGGATAAAATGCATTTAGATTCTTTGAACATAATGCCTCCAAGTGAAAGATCATATTCACTTGACTTTCACCAATTTGATTCAAGCTAGATTTGCAACATACCTTGACCTGCTGCCACGGTGATTGCTGCCAAACAAGCTTGGGCTTCTGCACATAAAGCATTACGCACACTTTCAAAATTCCCTGCCCCTGCCAGAACTACCAAACCTTCATGATCCCTCACTGCAAAGCCCCAAACTCTCCTCTACCAAAGACATTTTTCTCCAGCATTTATATTATTGCGAGCATCCCACCATGCCCAAAGGAGGCTTGTCACTTTCATCCTTGTCTCCTGCACTAGAGATAGAATATTTAGAACAACATTCTTTGTTGAACCGATTCTATAAGCTTGGCTTACGTATTTTCAATCGACATCGATACCCAATATTACTTCACCATTTTGCATTTTAGGAAGCAATGCCCTCCATCTTCATCAAAACACCAGCAGATTGACCAGCATGTGTCAATGTCCATACCCTGCGTAGGATATGAGTATGCAAGGGGAGGCTATTATTTGCCCGTCTCCAAAGAAATTGTTTTCACTTTTGGTGGACAAGAAAGACTTCATATATTGTTCCACCTAAAGGATGTTTTATTAATAGCAGTGGTGCTTGACTCACCTTTTTGCTTTCTTAATCCCATGTAGAAATGTCCTTTAAATTGCATAATAACTATTAGATAGATGAAATAATTCTCTTTCATTTCTGGACTGATCTGCTAATGTTTAAGATCAGTTAAGCGCTACATATATTTTTTATTGAGCCAAATGCACCGTAGGTCCATTAACTTTTGGGCGTGTGTCACTTAGGTCCATCAACTTTCAAACTGTATTTCTGGGTCCATTAACTTTTGGGCGTGTGTCACCTAGGTCCATCAACTCTCAAACTGCATTTCTGGGTCCATTAACTTTTGAGCAGAGTGCACCGGAGGTCCATTAACTTTTGAGGATGTGTCATATAAGTCCATCAACTCTCATACTATATTTTTAAGTCCGTAAACCTTTTAAGTGGTTCATCGGAGATCCATACGTGCACGCATGGCATGTACGTGCATGCAGACGCCCGCCTTCTTACTACGAAACGCGGGCCAAGCGACCATTTTCCACATGTACGTGCTTGTTCATCGGAAAGAAGCTAGCAACGATTGCGTGGGCCTGTATGTTCCATGCATGCACGTGAACGTGTACATGACGTGCAAATAGAAGAAGCTAATAGGCGGCGCCATATATACGTGTGCATGTATACGTCCAGAATCGGCTGTAGAGCTCGTATGTATGTCGATCTGTGTCATGTATTTTCTGTATAATTGTACGCCAACTAGATCAACGTGGCGCGGTTTGACTTTGTATAGGGTCTAGAATATTCTAGAACTCTCAGGTGTATATGGCCAGCAAATACGTGAATTACCAGGCGGCGTATGTCTATCGGCCGCAAGCTGTTGAATCAAATATATGTATGTATTTTCGATTGTTCACGTTATGCTATGAAACTCTATCTTGCTAGGTCCACATGTCATGGACTGCATGAGAGGAGTGTTAATTGGGTTCGGTCTCAGATAGGGCAATCACCGTGTACGCGTATACATGGCCAGGAAATATCTCAAGCCTTCTAGCTAGGTCCACATGTCATGCACAGCTGCGCGTTCGGAGCGGACGCGGCGGCACGGCCTAGCAGGTCCGGCGTAAAAGTTCATGCACGTACAGGCCAAGGCGGGCGTCCATGCATGCACGTACAGGCCATGCGTGCACGTATGGACCTCCGATGAACTACTTAAAAGGTTTACGAACCTAAAAATATAGTCTGAGAGTTGATGGACCTATATGACACATCCTTAAAAGTTAATGGACCTCCGGTGCACTCTGCTCAAAAGTTAATGGACCCAGAAATGAAGTTTGAGAGTTGATGGACCTAGGTGACACACGCCCAAAAGTTAATGGACCCAGAAATGCAGTTTGAAAGTTGATGGACCTAAGTGACACACGCCAAAAAGTTAATGGACCTACGGTGCATTTTGCTCTTTTTTATTTATTAAGCTCTATAGCTAGATAAGTCTTTTAATTTAAAATATATATCTAGACATGTATGCTAAACAAAGATTTAGAAAGCAATCAACAATAACAAGCATCAAGAAGGAACAATATGGAATCAGCAATAACAAACAAGCTGTTCTTTTTCCTAGTAGCTCGGTAATTGTTTTTTGAACAGCACGGGAATGCTACGTTGCATGCAGTAAGATACTAGTAGCTCGATTTCAGATAGCCTTTATGGATCTAGAAGCTAGAATGTATCCTTAAGTCTGGTTATTTTTAACTAGTCCATACTAACAACTCCATGGTTATATACTTATATAACAACAACACCGTGTTTGGCCTGAAACTTCTTTCACTTTCAAGGGAGTGTTGCAAGAATTTGAGGACTAGATTAGAAATAAAATGTGAAATCCACCTCAAATTCATCATAAAAGAAATCCCTGACCGTGCGTTATGTCAACTGCATAGAAAAGGGCATGGAAATTAGTTGTGGAATTGATGAAAGGAATTAAGGTGAGAATTTGACTTTTAATCCTGATCTCTTGTTTGGTTTGTAGAGAGGAAATGAAAAGGGAAGTTGGAGAGAAAATTCATATCTCCTATTTGAAGCCACTCATCTTTTATTAAGAGCACAATTTCTATCCAGTTATCACCCCTCCTTTTAGGATTTAATTAATGGGAGTTTGTTCTCTAAACTCTCCCATTGCCCTTTCTCTAGAACTTCCAATCCCACAAAACAAACATGAGATTTAAACTTGTAACTCTAAACTTCCATTCTCTACTTTCAATTACCTGCAACCAAAGATGCCTGGAGAAATCAGGGAACCGCATGGTTGGCCTAATCCATGTCGACCTCGACGCCGGCACCAGAGCGAGACTGTCTCCGGTGCAGAGGAATGCAGGCTGCATTTCCGAAGACAGCCCATTATCGCGGCCTCTCTATGGCCCAAAAAGCCCACTGCCCCAGGTTCTTACGAAAATATCTAGTAACCACTTTACATTTCACTCCCTGTGATTTCATATATATTTACGCAAAATAGTGGGGACGCAATGCAAAATTAGCGCTTCTCTTCTGCCTCGTATAAAAGCCGGGCAGCGTTGCCCAAACCCATCAAAAACCCTTCCGGCCGCCGCCGGAAACCCTACCCATCCCCCCGCGCCGCCGCCGCCGGCCGCCCGCTCCGTCACCTCCTACCTCTTCTAGCGCCGTCGTTCGATCCCCTACGATCGGTAAGGAACCTTAACCCTCGATAAAGTGCTTGGTTTATTGTTGATTCCGCGGGATCATTGCGTCTCTGCGAGTCCTCGAATACGAATGCTTAGCTCTCTCCAATCCATCCTATTCGCTGCCGGTTTGCTTATTTGCTGCGTGCGTGGTGGAGCGCGAGTCTTGCCCAACATGACCTGCTGATATTTTTCTTTATCATTTTATTTACTACCTTGTGTGTACGGAGCTGACTAATTACCTCGAATAAATTGGGAGTTTTTAGTTTTCATCCGATATTAAATTGACCAATATTTACGAGGTAGTGGGACTTAATTTTTCCCTTGTTAACATGTGTTTGCTGCCTCTGTTAGTATGGCCATATTCATATTTGTTGTTGTTGTTGTGCATGTGCTGTATTAGCATTGTTATATGCCTTATTCTTAAATTAGTGCCCCCATTTCTTTTTCTGTGGAGCTTAGCTGAGGCATTATGGGTAAGTCAAGCAAGAAGTCCAGTGTTGTGGCCGCACCTGCTGCTGTCTCAGTTCCAGATGGGAAATCTGTAAAGAAGGGTAAGGCTTTTGATAGCTCTATTGTTGCATTGGAATAATTGCTAGTTATGTTTTTGTCTTGTTGCTTTGTATGTACCACACTTACCACAGTGTCACAAGAGTTTTTTAATCTAATGAGCAGGGAAGAGAAATGCAGAAGATGAGATTGAGAAGGCCGTGAGTGCCAAGAAGCAAAAGACTGCGTCTGAAAAGGCTGTGCCGGTTAAGAAGCAGCCCCTCCAAAGAAAGTTGAGAGCAGCAGCTCTGACTCTGAGGATTCTTCAGATTCTGAAGTGGAGGTGCCGGTTAAGAAGCAGCCCCCTCCAAAGAAAGTTGAGAGCAGCAGCTCTGACTCTGAGGAGGATTCTTCAGATTCTGAAGTGGAGGTGCTATCACGTTCTTCACTTTTGGCTGATGTTTCCCCTTAGTTAAAATCATAAGCTATATGCTTGAACTCTGGAGATCGCTTTGCTTCACTATGTCACACTCTCAATTGATTGTGTGATACTGTTACTATATTCTTTGTGCTACCAATTGATTTTATTTATTTTCTCTGATACTCTTAGACTCAAGAGCTAGCAGTTGTAGTAGAATCATTACTTATCTATTTGGTGTTGCAATTCCTTTATTGAATATGTGAGACAAGTTTTATGCTATATTTTCAAAGCAACCAATTGCATAAAAATGTACGTCATCAAGGAAAAGGTAAAAAAAAAAATCCTTATCATTCTTTTGTACCTGGATATGATCATCCAAATATCAAGAACTGAGATTTAACATCAATTGTTTGTTAGATGTTTGCATTATAGTTTTGCTCGTTGTCTATACCTTTGTTGTCAATTGCAACGGTGTTTGAAAAGCAACATGGTTTTGCACACCTTTTGTTTTTTTCCCTTGATATATACTAATAAAGAAAAATTACTTGTTTAATGACATCAGTTTGCAGTTCCTCTTGTGCTTAATAGGAAGCTAGTGTATGAATGAAATTTTGGCTTTTCATTTGATTTCAATTGGGACATGTTTGCAGGTTAAGGTCCAGCCAAAAAAGGTCATTCAACCAAAGAAAGGTACACAACCTGCTAAACAGGAGTCCAGTGATGACAGCAGCTCTGAGAGCTCCTCAGATGATGTAAGCGTTGTTCACTTGCTTTTTGGGCTTTCTTCTTACCAACACACAAACTTATTTTCCTTAATTAGGAACCTTCCAAAAAACCAGTTGCCAGTTCAAATAAGCCAGCTGCCAGTAGTAGCGACAGTGATGACAGCAGTGACAGTGATGATAGCAGTTCTGACGAGGAACCTGCAAAAAAGCCCACTGTCCTTTCAAAGAAGCCTGTCACAGCTGTTAGTAATGGTTCAAAACAGGTTAAGCATGATAGCAGCAGCTCCGACAGTAGCTCAGATGAGGATGAAGTAAGTATTTTGTTTCCTGTTCTATCTTGCGAGCTAAATCTGAATGCTTTTTGAATCCTTATTCTTGGATTTTTCTTTCCATCGATGAATCATTTGCATCCTGCTGTTGTTGTTGTTTTTTTTACATCTGCTATGTGTTAAATGATGGTTTGCATCCTGTTAATTTCTTTTTTGTGCATCTTGAGCGCCCACACCCCAACGCACACACTGACATAGATGAATGAAATAGTACCCCTAACCATGAGGATGTCCTATGAGCCAGGCTCACAATGTCACCAGGGTCAGCTCAAATAAATTAGTGAGGTTAACATGAGCAAGAACAATATGTTAGCTAAAGAATTACAGAATTCCGTTTGGGTGCATTGACCCTGATAACAAGGGCTGGATTCACTCCTGCTATGGACACCTCTCTAAAAGAAGACAACTAAGATGTATTTCTCCCTCCAGTCTGTTTTTCTAAGGCATACGTGAGTTTTGGAGAAAGACTATTATATAAGGCGCATGGCGGTATCCAAAGGACTCATTTAAGTGCAGGAATTAATGTCTTTTGAAGCCAGAGTTATTTGCATGGCGCCATGCACCAATCCTGTAGAGAAAGAAGTCGGAACGTCATCTTTTGGAGGCTAACCACTTATTAAGCGCGACGTGGCTAATTTGCTGCGGGACCTGTCAAAGAGTAAATCATCCTATGCACGAGCGCAATGTTCCGCACCAGCGTCTTGGTATCTATATTTACGTTTCACGCCTTAGAAATGGGACTGGAGGGAGTATTTGCTGAACTAGTGTGCATGGGAGGCAATTAAATTTATATAGTATAATGTTTTCTGTTTCTTTGTAAAATTAGTCAGCTATAAGTTTCATATCTAAAAATGATAAAGAGGAACACATGTAGAGATACAACTATAGCTGCCGTTGGGGAGGGTACGGGGCTATTAGCCTACACCCGCCCATTGTCCATACCCATGCGTACTAAAGTGGATAATACCCGATGGATTTTGAATACCCAACGGATAAGAAAGGGAAGTAACACAAGCATTAGTAGCAGCAGGGCATTAGCGCGGTGGATACTGAGTGGGAGTTTGCACATGCCTGAAGGTGGCTGAATGAATAAGGTGGATATTATCCTACCCACACCCAAATCAAAATGGGTATTTTATTTTTACCCATACCCTACCCAATTAATGTGGGTGTGGATTTGAATATGGGGATTGAATATCCAACGGCAAGTATAGATACAACCCATGTGTGTACAATCAGGCACCACCTTGTAATTTCTATGCAGGGTTACTGCAGTCAGTAATCTCCAATCAAGCTTAGAAATGGGACTGGAGGGAGTATTTGCTAGACTAATGTGCACAGGAGGCAATTAAATTTGTATAATATAATGTTCTGTTTCTTTGTAAAATTAGGCAGCTATAAGTTTCATATCTAATCTAAAAATAATAAAGAGGAACACATGTAGAGATAAACCCATGTATGTACAATCAGGCACCACTGTGTAATTTCTATGCAGGGTTACTGCAGTCAGTAAGCTTACCTTGATTTCTTTTTTCCTGGTCTCACTGACATTTGTCTCGCTTTCTTGCTTTTCAGAAATCTGCTGCTAACCTAAAGAAGCCTCCGGTTGCTTCTGTGCAAAAGAAGACCCAAGAATCTGATAGCTCTGACAGTGATTCTGATGATGATGAATCAGAAGATGTAATTAATTTGTGGATTCATATGTTGCACTTGTTTCTTGATTCATGCATCTTCGATAGCTATTCTTTGTCAAACATGATTTATCAGTAATAATCCTGACACAAACAATATCTGTAGGATATTCCTGCTAAAGCTGCAGTAGTGGCCAAGAAAAAGGAAGTATCCAGTGACAGTTCTGATTCTGATAGTGATTCTGAGTCCGAGGATGAGGTAGTCACCTTACTACAAAACTTTAAGAGTCTTCAAACTTAATTCACTTCTTAAAAAGCTTCATTTTATATTGCCAGGATAATAATGCTAAAATAGTACAGCCTGCCAAGGCTGCTGCTCCTAAAAAGGAGGAATCTAGTGGGAGCTCAGATTCTGACTCAGAGTCAGATTCTGATTCTGATGAAGTAGGTGGCACTTTCTTCTCCACTCATGTTAATTTTTTATTGTGCAGTTTTTAATTCTTCTCCCTCGTCTTTACAGCCTGAAAAACCTACTATCCCTGCGAAAAGGCCTCTAGCAACAAATAAGAATGAAGAAGTATGCTCTCTTGTAAAATCTTGTTTTTTTGACTCATACTCCCTCTGCCACTTTAATAAGTTGTATTTTTATTTGAAAAGGTCAACCTACAATCAAATTGGTACTATATTTATTGTACAAAATAGTTGTTTCGTAATTCAAAATGCTTTTATGTATCATGCTGATTAATACTCGAATAAATGCCCAAAACTAATTCTGAACTTTTTGTATCAAAATACTACCTGCTATAATAAATGGTGGGAGTATACTTTTTGCGTTTCAGTTGTCTGCTCTTGTGCATATTACATTGGACTCAATAGAATCTCTCTCTCTCTCTCTCTATAGTCCAGTGACGAATCTGATGGCAGCTCTGATGAGAGTTCTGATGAAAGTGACGAGGAGCCTCCACAAAAGAAGTCTAAGGTACTGTTTCTTCTTGTCAGACCTCGGCCTTTTGAAGATTATCTCACCTTTTTACTGTTTCTTGTACTTGCAGAATTCTGCACCTTCTGGTGCTGCCAAGGCTGCCACTAAGGTTTCAAAGAAAGAAAGCAGCAGCGATGAAGATGATGGAAGTTCAGATGAAAGCTCTGACGATGAGGAGGAAAGTGAACCAACTAAAACTCCTAAGAAAAAGGTTTGGTTTTTGAAACCTTTTGTTCTAAAATTAAGGGAATGGTTGTAATTTTGCATAATTTGCTACTGAGTTATCTGTGCATCTTTTTTAGTTGGGATATAACAGTTTCTTTGATTCTCAGGAAACTTCTGTAGACACTACGCAAAAGTTGGCACGTAATGAGGTATTCTGCGATCTATGCCATTCTCTAATTTTATCTACTTATTAATAGACATTAAATGGATGTTTGACAACTGTCTTATCTTTTCAGCCCAAAACTCCTGCCAAAAGCCAAAGTCAGGCTACTAGTTCAAAGACTATTTTTGTTGGGAATTTAGCCTATAGTGTAGAGCGTGAACAAGTGTAAGTTTGTTAAATGTGCCAATTTATTTTTTTTCCAAATGTGTTGCCACTAACACCATTTCTCCACATGCTGTAGTAAGGAATTTTTTGAGGAGGCTGGCGAAGTTGTAGATGTTCGGTTTGTCTACTTTTGATGATGGGAGTTTCAAGGGTTATGGACATGTTGAATTCGCTACTGTTGAAGCTGCTCAAAAGGTGAACAATCTCCTTGATTATTTTTTTAATCTATATGCTGCTTAGTTCAACTGTTAAAGGAGCAAAACACCTCACTGGTCACTGCCATATTGGATGCTAGCAAGTTCTGTTATTAGTTAAACTGTCACAAGAGCAGACCGCCTCTCTCCATCAAGTTATATTTAATGCCCACTTGCGAGGAAGTTCTGACACTTGAACTCTTTCTTCGTTTTAGGCACTTGAATTTATTGGTCATGACCTGATGGGGCGTCCTCAAGGATTGACATAGCTATCGAGAGGGGTGCATACACTCCTAGCAGCGGGTTTATTCTCTATCTTATTTACTGTGCTGTGGTTATTCAGTATGGGATGCTTTATGAAATTTTTGCTTGTTAGCTGTTACCAATTATCAGTATGGCCATACATTTTGTCTATTGCTCAGGAAGGACAACGGTTCATTCAGGAAGTCTGCTCAAAGGTCAGGCAACACTGTATTTATTAAGGGCTTTGACACGTCTGGTGGAGAGGACCAGGTAATTTGAATTTCCTTTTTTTATCCACTTACCATTGCGTTTGTGTTCTGTTGAACCATGTCTTGTTACATTATATATCTGATGATGGTATTCCTTCGCCAGATCCGGAGTGCTCTCCAACAACATTTTGGCTCATGTGGAGAGATTACCCGTATTTCAATTCCAAAGGATAATGACACTGGTGCAAGCAAAGGGTTTGTTGGCTCTTAACATATCATTCTTTTATACTCCCTCCGTCCCCAATTATAATTGATGAAGAATCTAATGATACTTATTTGGTTCATAAATGTTATTACGAAAATATAATTGAGATGCTTTGACTCGCCAGAAAGTGGGAATGACTTATAATTTGGGACAGAGGGAATACTTAGGTTAGGGCCTTTTTTTTCAGCAAGATATTCAGGAGCGTTGACTCATTGACACGACGTTTTGCTCGGTTTGCAGAATGGCATACATGGATTTCAATGACCCAGATTCCTTGAATAAAGCATATGAGCTGAATGGAACCGACCTTGGTGGCTACAGCTTGTATGTCGATGAAGCGAAGCCGAGACCTGATAACAACAGGGACGGTGGCTTCAGTGGTGGGCGTGGTGGCAGAGGAGGAAGGAGTGACAGGGGGCGTAGTGGGGGCCGTGGGCGTGGATTTGGAGGCCGTGGTGGAAGGGGTGACAGAGGCCGTGGTGGCCGGGGTACGCCTTTCAGACCGACCGCTGGTACCCCTAGTACAGGTAAACAATTGCTTTGCCAGATTGATTTGTGTCCAGTTGGAGTTGCGTTTGTTGTGTCTGCTTGATTTGGAACTGTGGTTGAAATTTTGCAGGAAAGAAGACAACATTTGGTGATGACGATTGAAGATCCAAGGCTGGCGATTATAGTGAAACGCAAACTATATTGTACCTTCCAGGCTTCTGTTATCTGTTTCACCTATTGGAGGCTGTACTGCTTTGTTTGCTTGATAATTTTGACAATTCTTTTACCATTTTTAACATTTGGAGCTATGAAGTTATATCGAAGACGTGATTTATTTATAATATATGAGCAGCGGCAAGTTCGTATGTTTTTGGCCTTTGAATTTCTGCGATAGCAAATGCTTTTGTCGCACGTCACTGCATCGCAATGGACGAATGATTGATTGTAAGAATCGAGAAACCAATTGCCCAATTTTTTGAATTTTGAATTTTATAAAATTTTGTATTCTACCTCCTTTTTATAACTCCTTTGGGCTGGCCAAAAAACAGTCACGTTTGTTGCGTCAGGGCTACCAGCTGGTCCGCGCGGACAAAATCTCCATCGCTTGCCGCGGCCGCGTGTGGCTTTGTACCATCCCCTGCCGAGGCAGCTGTCGTGCTGCCGTGGACAGAGATGTCAACGGGTCGGGTAAGGTCCGGAGAAAAAATTTGCTCTCGATGTAGCGCGTGATGTTAGGTGTTAAGTCACCTGCGAGTGTGTTATTAAGAAGCTAATTACACCACAAAAATCATAAAATTTGAGAGAAAACAACCCAAAATTATCAATATATCATCACTGATGAGGTGAACTTAAATTTAGTCCAGTGCATACTATGTAGACAACATAGTCATTGCAAAATCATCTTAAGTTTTACATAGGATTTTGTCAAACATTAATTTTAGATCTCTAATTAGAGGGAAAATTGAAAAAATATATACATTTCAGGACCGTGGGTCACCTGTGGTAAAATATGACATCCGAAACAGACCGACATCATTACAGGCCTTGACCCGAAGACACCCACACGGGCACCCAAACCTGTGGGTGTGATTGCCGAAGCCGCCAGGGTATGTTTGGCTGCCACACTTGTCTTGTCGGGCCACCCAGCCCGTCACGGCAGTCTGTTTTCGCCGCGGTAGGGGAGTTGGCGTGGTCAAAAGGGTTGGTTAAAAAAAAGAGAGATATGTAATTCAAAATAAAATTTCTTTGAAAAAAGATTTTAAAAAAAATCCCCAATTTGCTTGCAAACATTTTCGGCAAAGAACATAGCGAGTCCAACGACATCGTTTGCATGAGGCTGAGAAACGAGCCAATGCTACGCGGTATCATCCGTGAGCACCGGTCAGATCGGTGACCTTGATCGCGGTGAACGGCCTGTCCAGCACCGAACGCGTCCGCGCCGAGAGCTCCTGCGCGACGCTCCGCATGGTCGGGCGGGCCTCGGGGTCCTCCCGCACGCACGACAGGGCCACCAGAAACGCGAACACCACCTGCGCGCCCACCTGCCCTTCGGGAGGGTCCAGCCTCTGATCCAGGGCGTCCTTCAGCAGCAGCAGCGACCCATTGGTGTCCGGGAGCCGCGAGTGCAGGGAGCTTATGAGGCTGCCCGGGTGCCTGCCCATCAGGATCTCCAGCGCCACCACGCCGAAGCTGTACACGTCGCACTTGGTCGTCACCCTCAGGTACGCCAGCTCTGCATGCGGCCAAGAAAGAAGCAGCACCAGCCATGGTAATGTGAGCGCGGCAGACAGCGAAACATCATCGCACACGACGCTCGCAGCCACTGTGAAATGCAACTTCTTCTTTACATTGTTACCTGGCGCCATGTAGCCGTAGGAGCCGGCGACGCTGGTGCAGTCGGAGCGGCCGGGGGCGAGGAACCTCGCCGTGCCGAAGTCGGACACCCGCGGCTCGTAGTCCGGGTCCAGCAGCACGTTGTTGACCGTCACGTCGCGGTGGATCATCGGCGGCGAGCAGTCGTGGTGCAGGTACGCCAGCGCCTGCGCCAGCCCGCCGATGGCGCGCGCCCGCGCGGGCCAGTCGAACAGTTCGCAGCCGCCGCCGGGCCCGTACAGCACCTTCCCGAGGCTGCCGCGCTCCACCAGCTCGTACGCCAGGTACATGTGCCCGCCCATGGCGCTGAAGCCGTGGAGCCTCACGATGTTGCGGTGCCGGACGCGCGTCAGCGCCCGGACCTCGTTCTCGAAGCTCTTCTCGCTGATGCCCCGGCGGCACGCGTCGCCGGTCTCCGAAGCGTCCAGCCGCTTCACGGCCAGGCTGTGCCCGCCGGGGCCGGGCAGGTCGGCCCGGTACACGCTCCCGAAGCTGCCCTTGCCGATGCAGTAGGCCTCGTTGAAGTGTTCCGTCGCCGCCAGGATGTCGCCGAACGAGAACCCCGCGTCTTTGCCCCATACGGAAGCCGTCAGAGCCATCGCGCCGCCGGCGCCGCTCGCCGTCGTGTCGGGGCTGTCTTGTCCGGCTCGCCTCCTCCTTCGGGCCACCAGTACGCACAACAATGCAGCTACGGAGAGCACAAGCGCCGCGGCGGAAACCAGCGTGACGACGAGGACTAGCCTCGCGCGGTACCGTTTGGAGCTGGAGCCGCCTCTACTCGGCTCAGAGCGACAGGAACTCAGGCCGGCGATGTCGCCGCACAGGCCAGGGTTGCCGCTAAGATCAAGCTCCTGCAGCGAGGCCATCTTTCCGAGCAGAGCCGGCACTTCTCCGGTGAGGCTGTTGCGGCTCAGGTTCAGGTGCCACATGTGGGCAAGGTTGGTCAGCTCCACCGGCACGCCACCGTCGAGGTGATTTCCGGACAGGTCCAGCCGTAGCATACCAGTGGCATTCCCGAGCGTCAGAGGGATCTGCCCGAACAACATGTTATGGCTCAAATCCAACTTGAGCAAAGCCAATGCACCGAGCTCCGGCGGTATCGTGCCGGCGAGGCGATTCGATGAGAGGCTCAAATCTTGCAATGCGGTCATGGCGCCGTAACTGGCCGGAATTGTCCCGGTGATCATGTTGCCCTCCAAGTGCAGGTACGAGAGGCTCTTGAACCGAGACCAGTGCGCCGGCAGCTCACCACCGAACGAATTCCCCGACAGGTCAATGTAGTACAGGTCAGGATGCGATCCCAAGATCTCTGACACGTCACCGGACAACCGGTTCCGTGCCAGCCGGAAGCGCACCAGCTTGGTAAAATTGCTGTAGCAAGCGGGTACGGTGCCGGAGATGTCGTTGTCGTCAAGGCTGAGGTACCGCAGCCGCGGCGTGCTGCACAGCCCCGGAGGCAGCCCGCCGGAGAAGTTGTTGTTGGACATGCTGAGGATGGACAGGTTCCGGCCGAAGTCTGGTGGGATGGTGCCGGAGAAGAGGTTGTCGAAAGCAACGATGGCGAGGAGGTTCGGCAGCCGAGTGAGCCCGGCCGGCAGCTCGCCCTCCAGCATGTTGGTGTTTATGGACAGTCTCTGCAGCGCCGTCATGTTCCCGAACTCGTCCGGCAACCTTCCGGTGAGCTTGTTGTCGTACAGTCGCAGCGTGTCGAGGCTCGTGAGGTTGCCGATCGTCCGGGGGATCGCGCCGGAGAAGCCGTTCTCGGAGAGGTCCAGCACCTTGAGGCTTGTCATCCGTCCGATGACCGCTGGTATCGTGCCGGAGAGATTGTTGGTCGCCAAGTGGAGGAACTCGAGCCTCGACGCCGTCGCGACTTCCACTGGGATCCTGCCGGTGAAGCGATTGCCGTCCGCCTGAAACACCCTGAGATGTGTCCAGGACGTGAAGTAGTCCGGCGGTATCTCGCCGGTGAGCATGTTCTTGGAGACGTTGAACTCCCGTACTCTGGTCAGCTTGGCCAGCGACGGCGGCAGGCCCCCGGTGAGCTTGTTCCCGGCGAGACCAATGACGGTGAGGTTGGTGCAGAGGCTCAGCTCAGTTGGAATCGTCGACTCCAGCCGAGCCAGGCTGACGTTGATGCGCTCCAGCGACAGGAGCTTGCCGAGAGTGGCGGGAATCGTGCCGCCCAACGGGTTGCTTGACAGCTCCAGGTCTCTTAGCCCGGATACGTTGCCAAGCACCGGCGGTATGCCGCCGGAAAGCAGGTTGGAGTGAAGGACAAGGCTCTGCAGCATAGTCAGCTTGTCTAGTGTATCCGGTATCTCGCCGGTGAACTGGTTGGACGAGAGGTTGAGGTGCTCGAGGTTGGGCATGTACGCCGGCAACGTGGCCGGGACCGGACCTGACAAGTTGTTGTAGGACAGATCGATGGACCTGACGTTGAGCAGCGGCGCGGACACGTTGGGCGGGAAGAAGCGCCCCGTCAGCGCGTTGAAGCTGAGGTTGAGGCTGCCGAGGCTGGGCAGCGACCGGAGGTCCAGGGCGGCGAGCGTGCCGGCGAGGCCGGCGCCGGCCACGTCGACGCCCACGACGCGGCCGACGGCGTCGCACGACACGCCGCGCCACGCGCACGGCGCGGGCGCCGCGGCGGCGGTCGAGCCGTTGAGTGACCACGAGGCGAGCGCGTCCGCAGGGCGCGCTGGCGGTAGGCTGTCCTTCCACCTCAGGAGCGCCTCGGCCTCGCCCTGCGCCGAGAACGCGGGGCGCGCGGAGGACGAAAGGAGCAGCAGGTGGCCGAGGAGGAGCAGAAGCGCGCGCCGGGGGCGCGACGTGTCGGTGGCGCGGCTGGTGCACCCTGCTGCTGGGCGGCGGCGGAGCATTGACGTCGTTCTTTCTTGGTGGCGCGCCATCTCTTCCTCTCCAGAATCTAGGCAAAGGCGGCTAAGCACACATGTGAATATGTGATCAGGCGTTGCACTGCATTGCTTCAGAAGAGTTGACGCGTGGGATTAGAGAGGTTGACACACATGTGAAATTAAAATCTTTTCCCCCCACGTCAGAATTTTTTGGTTTCCTTCATTTCCCCTTTCTTCTTTCTATATATCTTAATGGCATGCATAGAAGGGAATAAGACTAAGGGCCTGTTTAGTTTCCAAAATTTTACAAAATTTTTCAAGATTCTTCGTCACATCGAATCTTTGACGTATACATGAAGCATTAAATATAGATAAAAAATAAAACTAATTACACAGTTTAGACGAAATTCACGAGACAAATCTTTTAAGCTAATTAGACCATGATTGGACACTAATTGTCAAATAACAATGAAAGTCCTACAGTACCATTCCCAAAAAATTTCGTGAACTAAACGAGGCCTAATAAAATTCAAATGGAAGTCTTCTCTCTCGTCATCCTAAATCTACGGTGAATTTTTATAGTTGCCTTTTTTATTAGATTTATTATACTTGACTTTTATATTTGATTTATACTTAAGTTTTAGATTTACGGTGATTATTTTGGTGTAATTTTTAGATATAAATTGGTGTAAGTAAAAATTCAGGTGTGGCGAAGGAATATTATCCCAGGTTATTACAACACCTTTAATCTGGGTTAGAAGCTCATCTAAAACATCTAAATCTTTTATAACACGCTTATAAATTTCGGGTGTAGGAGGGATCTAATAAACTGATTATATTTGATTTAAAGACTTGTCCTTCTCCCTTTTCTTGTCAATGTAGCAACAGGTTCATTTTGTAATTTCAAGTTTATAAAATGAGTCTGCGTCGTTCGGGTGCTTTGGGTCCTTAGAACAGTCGATTTTTTCCTTCACTGTCTTCTTCCTCTTCTCAATGCGCGGTTGCCCCTCCGCGGCCGCGGTCACGGAGCTCCGGCGAGACCTGGTACATTTTCAGCGCCTATTTCGTGGATCTGGTTCAAATCCCGTACTCCATCTCCAACACCACCACAAAATAAAAGGAAAAAAAAAGTTATGCTGGGTCGTGGTCTTGGTTGGCCGCTGGCTTCCTCATCCGGCCGGTCCATCACTAGCGCCTGTCAATGTCCTGTGGTTTCACCAACTTGATCCATGCTTATACAAATATATCAGTTATCATATCAGGTGAGTAGGCAACCGTGTGTTTTTCTAGTGGCCGGTTTTATTTATTGCCTGCAGTGCGCTACATGTACGGCGACTGTACGTTGATATAGTACTCCTATTTGCAAAGGAAAACCGTGTTGCGTCGACAGGGTCTCAGGCTGTTACCAGCTGGTACTAGTAATATAGGAGCACTTAGGACAGTTTCAACGACAAAGAGGTCAATCACTAGATTAGAGGTGCTCGGAAAAGGGGATAATCAACTCCCTGCAAAATTGAGGGAGTAGGTATGTACTAGTCTGTGCTTGCAAGTTTTTCCTTTTTTTTTTTGGTGCTGTGATGAATTTAGTTAGGCCTTTGACATTACGTGACATTGGTGGTGTCAACTCTGTTATTATATGAAAGTGGCACGCATATGAAAACGAAAAGGAAAAAAAGATGAAGTGATGGTACGTGAAGGGATCATGACTTTTTTTTATGACAAATTGAAAATTCTACTAACATTTGCATGCTGGCATATAAAGAACTGGCTCAAGGCTTTTTCACATGGTAAAGGACTGAAGAGATGTCGCTGTTTCGTTAACCGTATAGAGCTCAGATTGTGTGAGATTGCCAGCAGGATCTTATTGTTGGGTCATCTCTGACGCGACGAATCACTCGCTGTGGGTCTGGCCTTACCTAACAGCTTCTTTCCACGAATTAAACTGGACATGGCAATCCATGCATGCCACTGACACTGAAATTTCTGTGTGACTACACGTCACCTTGTTCGCTGGATGGTTTCTGCGACCAATAAAGCGACTGGTGTTATTTTATTGTGAGAGAAAAACACTATACCATCCCTTATAAACCGGGCTGATAAGTTCGAGTGAACAGGGTATCGATGAGTGTGATCAGATGGCCGCACTTGAAAAGGATCATCATGGGCTGAGCTAGTGCGGCTCTTCCTAACAAATAAAGGTTGTGACTTGTGTGACTCCGAAACGACTAGTGTGGAAATATGGAATAGTGTAGAAGCTGGAAACTAGCAAACTTTTACAATCAGCCGTTGCTTACTATTTCTCCAGAGCCCTTTCAGCCCCAGCTACTTTCTGTAGCATCAGCATGCGTGGTATATGCGTCGAGTGTGTGTTGGGAACTTGGGATCTTAGGTCCGTGTTTCGTAAACCAACGAGTGAATTTATGAGTATCGTGTTGCTTTAGAAAGACGATGGTAGCACTCAATACCACTGTTCGTCTAAACAGTCGTTTAGTCTGTTTAAACACCGTTTAAACGGTAAACAGAAGTCAGCCGTATTGTTTAGCCCCTAAACGGTGAATTAAACGGTTGGGCCGTTTAAACCCGTTTAAACCGTTCAATCCTGTCTAAACAATCTAAACAAAATCAGATTAAACGTGCTTAAATGAGCTAAACAACCATTTAATCCATAATTAAGTGAATTAAAGGACTACATCTATCACAATCAACATGAAACTAATTAACATTGTAATTATAAAGTGTTGTGGGATTTAAATTTCTTCCAACAAGATTATTTGGTAGAATATTTGATTTTTCCATGTGTAAATATGTATGGATTCTAGTAAATTTTATTTTTACCTACATAAATATATATATTTTATTGTTATTGTATAAAACCGTTTAGGCCGTTTAACTCTGTTTAAACACCGTTTAAACGGTCTAAACGCTAAACGAAGGGTGGCCGACTGTTTACCGTTTAGCGTTTAAGAAAACATTGCTCAATACACAAGAAAATTATACAGGTTCAGACCGAAGCCCTACGTCTAATCTCATAGAGAGGTAGCGAGTTCGTGTTCCTCGTAAGAGCAACGGGGGTGTGTCAGCTAAGGGATTCAAGGTAAGAGCAATTGATAGAAAGAGAGTCTGAATGAAGTCTCGGAGGTCTCTCTCCCTGAAGGGAGGCTCGGCCGCCCTTATATAGAGTTTGTGGGCTAGGTAAAAGTAGAGAGATGGGTTCTCCCGACCCGAGTGGTCGAGAGCCTGAGGGAGAGATAAGCGAGTAAACTTGGCCGACAATCCATCCTGTCTTGTCTTGGTGTCATCGTACGTTCAAGCATGATTGTCTTCGTGGTTGACGTGATCTTGCTCCCCACATCATGGCATGGCGTGGCGTGATGCTACAGTGCGAGCCGTGACGGCACTGTTGGCATGGTGGTGACTCACCAACTGTCCTACGTGGTGTGGTCATGCCAATGTTTTCCTAAACGCTAAACGGTAAACAGTCGGCCACCCTTCGTTTAGCGTTTAGACCGTTTAAACGGTGTTTAAACAGAGTTAAACGGCCTAAACGGTTTTGTACAATAACAATAAAATATACATATTTATATAGGTAAAAATAAAATTTGCTAGAACCCATACATATTTACACATGTAAAAATCAAATATTCCACCAAATAATCTTGTTGGAAGAAATCTAAATCCCACAACACTTCATATAATTACAATGTTAATTAGTTTCATGTTGATTGTGATAGACGTAGTCCTTATATTCACTTAATTATGGATTAAATGGTTGTTTAGCTCATTTAATCACGTTTAATCTGATTTTGTTTAGACCGTTTAGACGGGATTGAACGGTTTAAACGGGTTTAAACGGCCCAACCGTTTAATTCACCGTTTAGGGCCTAAACAACACGGCTGACTTCTGTTTACCGTTTAAACGGTATTTAAACGGACTAAACGGCCGTTTAGGCGAACAGTGGGTCATGCTGTGGCCTCCATCATCGTTCCCTGTTCTCCAGGTGGCATCGTGGCGACAATGAGGGAGCACGTAGCCGTTCTCGGGTTGCTGGTCGCCTTCCCGGAGCACGGCACTGTGAGCCTCGACCTTGGGTCGTCGGGTCAAGGCTCCCGATAGCCTGGTTGATCTTGTGAGGACAAGGCTAGGGTCGTGTGACCCATCGCATAGCGGGTGGGGTTGTACGTCCGTCTTGTCGAGCTGAATTTGGGTGGTGAGGTGTCATATCGATCGTCACCACCTCGTGGTGTTGTGTTGTCTTGTCTGCGTAGGGGTGCGCAAGGATGGCGCCTGCCCCGAGATTCCGCGTCCTGAGAGATGGTCGCCCTCTTCGTCTTGGCGGAGTGAGCGAGGCACGCCTGTCCCTGTCAGAGCAGGCGTACTTATGGCATCCGGCCTCTCCCTATCCTTTCCCATGGTCAAGACGGGGAAGAGGTCGGACCGTGTGTCTTGTGTTTGGCCCGGGACCTAAGTGGCCTAAGCGGGGTGGAAAAAATCTACTTTTCCTCCCTCAACTCTCATCCAAGTCCGCTTTTTCTCCCTCAACTTCAAAACCGGACAAACCACCTCCCTCAACTTTTCAAACCGTGCATTTTACCTCCCTCGAGCGGTTTTAGAGGCGGTTTTGCTACAGTAAAAGTCGGTATGATACAGTAAACAGTAGTTGCTACAGTATCTGTGTTTTTTACTTTTCCTTTTTTTTATTTATTTCGGTTGAATCTTTGAAAAATCATAGTAAATCACCGAAAAATCATAAAATAGAAAATTCAATTTTGTTGCACTCCACATGAGTAGATCTACACAGTGAACATATAATATGGTATGCTTTAGTACAAAGTTTTTGCTATGAAGGTTTTGCCTTTTTCTTTTTTATTTATTTCGACTGAATCTTTGAAAAATCATAGTAAATTACAGAAAAATCATAAAATAGAAAATATAATTTTTTAGACTCCACATGAGCATATCTATACAGTGAACATATAATATGGTATGCTTTAATACAAAATTTTTGTTGTAGCTTTGGATCTATGTTTTTCTGTAATTAATTGCAATAATTCATAGCTGCAGCTCCAATAATTATTTTATTGGACTAAAGCATACCATATTGTATGTTTACTATCTAGATCTACTCATGTGGAGTCCAACAAAATTAGATTTTTTATTTTATGATTTTTATGTGATTTACTATGATTTTTCAAAGATTCAACCAAATAAATAAAAAAAGAAAAAGACAAAACCTTCATAGCAAAAACTTTGTACTAAAGCATACCATATTATATGTTCACTATGTAGATCTACTCATGTGGAGTGCAACAAAATTGGATTTTCTATTTTATGATTTTTCGGTGATTTACTATGATTTTTCAAAAATTCAGCCGAAATAAATAAAAAAAGAAAAGGCAAAAAAAGGGCACTGTAGCAAACCACGTTTACTGTAGCACACCACCGTTTACTGTAGCACCCGCCCTCAAAACTACTCGAGGGAGGTAGAATGCACGGTTTGAAAAGTTGAGAGAGGTGGTTTGTCCGGTTTTAAAGTTGAGGAAGTAAAAATGGATTTAGGTAAGAGTTGGCCGCCTGTTGAAAATCCTGGCCTTGAGGCCCAGCCGCACCCGCACAACCCTCGAGTCCCAAGCCTCCACGCATGTCCAGTGTCCTGCTGCAGCTGGGCACTGTGCAGCAACAATAATTTAGCCTGCGCCAAGCAGCCAAGCACACAGGCCGTGAACTACAGTCTGCAGGATATCTACCAAATTATTATGCATTTTATCCTTCACATTTCTCAACTATTAATTAGTATATGGGTTGGGTTTGGATAAATTATATGGGTTGGGTTTGGATAAAGCAAACGCTTACACGATGGCTACTATTAGTTAGCCTGGGGCGCAGCCCATTTCTAGATCCGCCATTGGCTAGCTGGGCTGCCCGAGTGGCTCTCCATTGGGTTAGGTTTGGATAAATTATACTTGGGTATCTTGACTCCGACAACTTGTTATTAAGGCTGTTGTAAAAAAAACTTGTTATTAAGGTAACAGCCATAACTGGAATTATTTCGGTTCCAGCAACCATATTTGGGCTGGGCTTCTGGTGCTAACTGGATGTACGATAGAAGTAGCCACTTTGGCCTGGTGTCCCATCCAGCTTTCGGCCATGTAAAGGCCTCTCTTTTAAAACCCGAGGCCTACTTGTGCTGGTGCCAACTGCCAAGCAAAATAACGGAAATGGGCATTATCCTTCCAGAGACAGGCAAATTGGGTAGGAAGATTTCATCTCAAGATTGGACAGTCAGAAAGGAACGCTGAAGAGCGGATTAGTATAGTAGTATTCGATTATGAAAAGCCCGTGGTTTTGACTCGGCTCTTAAGCAACCTGTCCTTCATGTTCCATGTCACCATGTGCAAGAGCTCGCTGCTAAGCATGCTTCTCTCCCTGTCCAGATTACTCAACCATGTGGTGATTCCTACGTAGAATCCTAGGCTGCCGATCCTGTTTTCCTGGCACCCTTTGAGTTGACCGGCCGCTATGTCTGATTGATAGAGTATACAACTAGTATTAAGTGTTGACTGACCGCGATCTCCTCGTCAAACAATCTGTCACCGCCGTGAACCGCGCGAGGACCAGGGGGATTAATTAGGGCAGAAGAAAGAACCAATTTATTATAACGACAATGATTCCACGCGGGCGTCCGTGCGGAAGGATGCGCCTTCCCCACTCGGTATCGCGTCTTCGCTCCCTCTTGTCATCACCCTGCCGAAAAATAAAATTCTCCACCACGCCCTCTTTCGCTCCTGTCCGCCTCCACCGCGCTGCCTCCTCGCTGCGCTAGTGCTCGCCGCAACCGCCGCACCTCCACCGATCTAGCGAGCCGGCGAGGAGGGGTGAGCTTCGTGTGAAGCCGTCCTGTCGGGGAGTTGCCCTCGCTGCTACCACACGACAAGCTCCATGCGCCGCCCTCGACCTCCGCGCCGCCGTCGAACTCCATAACGACAAGCCTCCATTCGTCCGAGCAACAAGATGACACTACGTTGAAAGCCCATGTTGTAAGTGTATTTTTTAAGTGTTTCAGATGTTTCATTTAGATGTTGCAAAAGTAGATCGAGATGTTGCACATGTTGCAAGGGCTATACACGTAAGTTTCAAGTGTATGTTCTGAATGATTCATCTGTTTTTCTAGACGTATGTTAGGAAGTGTTTCATCTAGATATTGTATATGTTTTTGTAAGTTTTTCAGACGTATGTTCCAAGTATTTCAGCTGTTTCCGTATATACGTTGCAAGTATTTTATCTGGATGTTTCAAAAGTAGATTTGGTGTTGCATCAAGTGTTTCATATGCATGTTTCAAGTGTTTCATCTGTCTTCAGATGTACCTTGCAAGTGTTGCATCTAAATATTTTAAAAGTAGATCGGATGTCGCATCTTCCTCTTCGCTTTTCTACTACCTCACATCGGTGTCTCTTCCTCCTCTGGTGCCGGCTGAACATCCGCCGCCCCCCTTCCCCTCTTTTCTCGATGCCAGTGACGCTCGGGCCGCCACGGGCCCGCGTCAACACGCAAAATGGTGCGGGAAGCGACTCACAGGCGCTGACGTGTGGATGCCCCGTGCGTCCAGACGTCCAGATACCTCGTCCGGCGCTAATTGTTCTGATAATTCTGTCCCGGGCTTCCGGCGATGGTTTGTTCTGTGGCTCCCTGCACTGCTGCACACGCTAGCTAGCGTTGCTGCGCAGTGCGGCCTGCCTGACATCTGTCTGAGTATACGGAGTAACATCTACTGTACGTTGATGCGCAGTCCAAGTGACCTTGCTCAGAGCCTTTTTTTTCTTAAAAAAGGAAAATAAAAATCTTGGATGAGTCAGAGTGACTTGTCCAGTCTATAGACAGTAGGGATAGACAGCGTGGAAGTCTTGCCCTCTTGGGGATGGAAATGTGTTATATCGCTAGCTAGGCGCCAAAGGAGACTTCGTGCATGTATGGTTGGTAGCGCCAAAGAATTATTATATCTAAACAGACAGTAGCTTAGCTTGACTGGGAAATGCGCTGCGACCAACGTAAAGGAAGCGAAAAATTTCTCAAAATAATAAAAAAAACCGCAAAGGAAGCGAAAAAGAAACTACGAGGTGTGCATGGTATCCACTCGGCCCATCGGTTATACGTAAGGCGCCAATGGTTTCGACATGCACAACAATTACATAGGGCAATGGTCAAAACTCAAGAGGCGCGAGCTTCTCTCTGGAATTGAACCGTGGTTGGATCGGAGGGGCTAGCACCGAAACGCATGGCTCCTTTGTGTTTCGAATTGGCTCGATGGGATAAAGGGCAGGGCGGCTGTCTGTTGCCAAGGCGCTTCGACAAATAAGATTGGGGGCAAGAGGGCTGAGGAGAATTTCAACATATGCCTAACTAGGGTAGTTCGTTTTCCAATGGTTTGAATCACATCGAGTCCAACTCAACGTGCCGCCGTATACTATATTTTGGTGCTTTTCACTCTGGATGGTAAACTAATGCTAGCATTTCATCAGCGGGTTAAGTTCAATTTACACCCTCCAACTTGCAGCAAAGTTCGGATTTCAACCTCGAACTTCAAAACCGGACAACTTTGGTCCTCCAACTCTCGAAAAAGTTCAACTTTCAACCTTCTGGACGGTTTTACGTGTGAACAGTAACTTTTGATATTTTCGGGAGCGCCAAAATTTTATATTATTTTTTCGAGCATCTTAACGTCCTCAAAGGAAAAAACTCAAAACTACAGAGTTGCAGATCTCATTCAGGTCTACAATTTACATATAAAAATTATCTTCATCCGACATCGTATTGAAGTGTTTTCTATTTTTTGAAATTTGAGTCTCGTCACGTGAGAAAATATGGTGCTGAAATTTTATATTATTTTTTCGAGCATCTTACTGTCCTCAAATGAAAAAACTCAAAAATACAAAGTTGTAGATCTCATCGAGGTCAACAATTTATATATAAAAATTATCTTCATCTGACATCGTATTGAAAGGTTTTCTATTTTTTTAAATTTGAGTCTCATCACGCGACAAAATTGTTTCACGCGTGATGAGACTCAAATTTAAAAAAAATAGAAAACCCTTCAATACGATGTCCTCTTAAGATAATTTTTATATATAAATTATAGACCTCGATGAGATCTACAGCTTTGTAGTTTTGAGTTTTTTCATTTGAGGACAGTAAGATGCTCGAAAAAATAATATAAAATTTAAGCACCATATTTTCTCACGTGACGAGACTCAAATTTCAAAAAATAGAAAACACTTCAATACGATGTCGGATGAAGATAATTTTTATATGTAAATTGTAGACCTCGATGAGATATACAACTTTGTAGTTTTGAGTTTTTTCATTTGAGGACGTTAAGATGCTTGAAAAAATAATATAAAATTTTGGTGCTCCCGAAAATATCAAAAGTTACTGTTCATACGCAAAACCGCCCTGAAGGTTGAAAGTTGAACTTTTTCGAGAGTTGGAGGGCCAAAGTTGTCCGGTTTTGAAGTTTGAGGTTGAAATCTGAACTTTGCTGCAAGTTGGAGGGTGTAAATTGGACTTAGCCCTTCATCAGCATTCAATTCCTAACTCATAGGCTGGATGGATTTCACTTGCTCGGACTGGGCAGATTTTAGCCGAAAACCGTACACCAAACTGAACCGAGCCGAACCGAACTGAGTGTCGGTTGTTCAGTTTTTTGGTTTCGGTTTCGGTTTCGGCTTCCAACGAGTTCGGTGATCGATGTCGGCTTCGGTTTCTACACCGAGCCGAACTGAGCAACCGATCCACCGAGGTTTGCATCGTAGGATACCAGAATCGCAGAAACAATTGACCACGCCCTCCCTTCTGTCATTCGGCCCAACTCAAAGTCGGCCCAACTAGCTCCCCAACTAAATTCTCCACACAACAGACCACCAAACTCTAATCCTACCCCAGGCTCCCAGCACCCAGCGGCGGCATCCTACCCCTCCCCTCCTCATCCTCACTCTGTGTGCCTGCGCCCCCATCCCCAACCCTTTGCGCCCCCAATCCCCAACCCTAGCTACCTGTGCCCAGTGGTGGCGGCAGCGCAACACGAGCGCGGAGCAGGCCGCCGGCGTGAGCGCGGAGCAAACCAGCGGCGCGAGCGCGAGCAGGGCACGGCGGCGGCGGTACGAGCACGAGCAGGGTGCGGCAGCCGGTGGCACGAGCGCTAGGGCGTGGGGCGACGCGAGCAGGGCGACCTAGGAGCAGGATTGCAGCAGATGCGGTTTTTTTGGTTTAAACCGAAAAACCGAAGTAAAAACCGACACCGAAGTTGTCGGTTCTCTATTCTAGGGAAAACCAATCGGCTGTTGCTTCCTCGAAAACCAAACTTTTCAGAAACCGAAAAACCGAACCGAACTGTCGGTTAAAACCGAATGCCCCAGGCTGAGCACTTGCACGTAGTGGTAGGAGTAGATTTGAATAATTATTTAGAAGTCTAATTTGACTTTAGTTGTTTTGGGGTCTAGCTATTTGGATTTGAATGTCCACCATCATTTGATACAATAAAATTCAAAACATATTGGAGATTAACTCAAAAGGTACAATGTTCATTGGATTTATTTGGACTCGAGAGATAGACAGGCTTTTAAAGTCCTTTTTCGAGTTTACGATGTGAGCCCCCACGTATATATCTAGTTACACCAATCTGCACAAGTAGCGACTTATCTCCAAAAAAAACTTCAGGAATAAATTTTGCAAAAAAATAAATAAAAATAAATTAAGGTGTGAACAATTGATTTTTAATTCTAGGATCCGATTTTTGAGGTAGGGTCAATCTACGTACATATCTGGTCATACTGATCCGCACAAAGTAGTACACAGCCTTACTAAATCATCTATAACAAATTTTAGTCAATTCCACTAAAATTAAGGCATAAATGATTTAAGTTCGGCTTTAAACATGGGGCCCACATATTATCCAGCCAGACCAATAAACATAAAGTAGCGGCAATCATACTGAGTCCTCAGCAAAAATTAAAGTGTGGACATGATGTTTTAAATTTTAGGGTCAAAATTTCGATGTGAGGACACTTGTATACCTAGTCACACCGATCTCCATAGAGTAGCAAGCAATTGTACCGAGTTATCTCAATAAATTATAGTCAAATTCACTAAAATTTAAAAGGGTGAACACAAACTGTTTAATTCTAGGATCTAACTTTCAGCATAGGATAGTCATTTTGTACTGAAACATAAAATTTGGACTTACCGATCGAGTACATATTAGTTGTTGTCCATGTTGATGATTTGAATCCTAAATCTCTCAGACTATCACCGCGTCTAATTGCACATCACTCATAGCACCAAATTTGAGAAGCAGCCAAGGCGGCGCGGAAATGTCTCGTGTCTACTACTGTACTACTTTGCAAAGGTAACTGCTGACTGCAGGCAAATGTGTACTTGCTCCGTATCGGATTTAGAAGTCGTTTAGGACAGCGACACGGTCTCCAAAACACAACTTTGACCTCTTATTTTATAAAAAATATTTATAGAAAAATAAATCTATTCATATAATTTTTACATTTGCAAACTCAACAACTTAAAAGTATGATTTATATTCTCAATGTTTAACCTAAACCTTGTCCAAAACGACTTCTAAATCCGATACGGAGGGCTCCCTACTTTGCAAAGACAGAACACCTACAGTTTTACGTTAAAAAAAGTGACCACCTCGCTCGTGAGTCCTGAGCCGTGGTTTTCGTCCCCGTCCCCGCCCGGGTCCGGCTGCGCCTGCGTGCGAGGTGCGACGACTGACGAGTCACGGACAACGGAGTGGTCAGCAGCGCCGCCGCGCCGCCACCAATCCACGATCGTCGTCCTCTCTCCGTAGACCGCGCGGTGGGCCTGGGCCGGCCGGGACCGGTCCACGAGCGCGGGTTGACGCCTGTGCAAGTCGAAGTTTTAGGCCTCGATTAGTTTCCAATTTTTTTTTTGTTCTACACTAATATCGATCGTCGGACACATGCATTAAGTATTAAATATAGATAAAAAAACTAATTATACAGTTTGGTGGAAAATCGCGAGACGAATCTTTTAAGCTTAACTAGTCCATGAATAGCGTTAAGTGCTATAGTACCCACATGTGCTAATGATGGCTTAATTAAGCTTAATAAATTCGTCTTGTAGTTCTAGACGAGCTACGTAATTAGTTTTTTTATTAGTATCCAAAAACTCTTTCCCACATTCCACGAATTTAAGCTTAAAAGATTTGTCTCAGCGATTACCTTTTGAGTCGGTTGTATTACTGTCATGTCTCAAGATGTCGTGGACTTGCTAATAGGGGCTTGTTTAGATTGAAAAAAAAGTGAACCTGATGAATAGTACCACTTTCGTCTTATTTGACAAATATTATCCAATCGTGGACCAACTAGACTCAAAAGATTCATCTCGTGATTTCCAACTAAACTGTGTAATTAATTATTTTTTTACCTACATTTAATACTCCATGCAAGCGGTTAAAAATTGATGTGATGGAGAGAGAGTGAAAAAACTTGGAATTTGGATGGCATCTAAACAAGCCCTAGCTAAACTTATTGGCCTTGCTCTCAGCAGCAAATGCAGTACTAGTACACAACGCCGACGCATTCATCGTGCATGCAGAAATCAGAATTGCAGACGCAGCGGCGTTGGCTGCTGGGCAGCAACGACGGCGGCGAAATAAAAATTGCCGAGTACAGTAGGTCACGAACGCACTGCATTGACGTGTTGGGATTGGATTTTGTGTTTGACTGCTGCGGTGGGCTGCAGCGCACGGAGGTCAGCTGCACTGTGGCCTTGTTTAGATGCACCTTAAAAGTTGAACATATGCATGAAGTAGTAAATGTAGATAAAAAAATAACTAATTACATAGTTTAATTGGAAATCACGAGATGAATCTTTTGAGCCTAGTTGGTCTACGATTGGACAATATTTGTTAAATAAGACGAAAGTGGTACTATTCATCGGTTTGAAATTTTTTTCAATCTAAATGAGGCCTATGTTTAAAGGTCCAACAGACCCCAGTACCCCCCTACCCGATGGACAACATGGCCCATACTGTGCAAGTGTGCATACATTAAGCCGCCATGTCCATCACTCGCGGTAGAACAGTTTTTTTTTTTTGAGTGGATCGCGGTAGAACAGTTGACCTACGTACGTCCGGTCACCCAACTCAGAAGAAATACATGCCGTTTTCCATCTCCACCATATGTAGGCTCGGAAAAGCCATAAATAAATATTTCGTTCGTTCTAGACTTCAAGCCGTTTTGGAATTATACCCTAAGCCAATTTATCTAGTTTCTTTACTAAGTTTATAGAAAAAATCCATAAACATCTATAACATCAACACAAGATTCATTAGGTACAACATGAAATATGCAGTGAATTTATTCGATACTGTATATTTGGATATAGTTTGCTAGATTTTAGCCAGCGCCAAGCAAATTTAAATAAGGACAAATTGAAAATGGATTTTAATTTGTAATGGAGGAAGAATCTCTTAGTATGCAAGAGAGAGAGAGAGAGAGACCCACAAGAGAATCTAGTTGGTAAAAGATTAATCAGCTATTATCTTTTGCAAGAAAATGGTGGGCTTCTAGATTCTGGCAAATTGAAAACTTTGTACAAGAACATGATAGGTAATCATACATTTGCTGAGGTTAGTCCCAGTGGAAATTTCATCGGGTCTCAATCTCAGTTAAATTTATAACAGAACAACAAATTTGTTGACGTGATAAGTTAATTACGAGGAGAAAGAGAGCAACATAGTTTCAGGGATGAAACCCATCCTTCACCATTACCAACAGGAGTCCCGACCAAATATGTATTGAGACTATACATTCTGACACACTTTTTGGGATCCCTTGTGTCCGCGCCTCCTCCCATGAGATGAGACAACAATGATATTTTTTTTCTATTTCACCTTTTGTAGGACAATAGTAGGCTTTGCTTATTCACTACTTCATTTTCAAAAAGACTACAATACCTAGATCATGATGCTTTTGTGGCTAAACGTTGGTTCTGAATTTTTTTTTTGGGTCTATAAGTCTTTGAGGCACTAGAATTCAGCAACTAAGAAAAGGACATCGTGGTGCCTGAGTTAAGTCTAAGTTGTGGCATGGATTGCCATTATGGTATATAGCTGCTCCAATTCTAGCAGTGGTGGACCTAGGATGCACAATTAAGGGAGGCTTGCTACTTCTCTTTCTCATCTTCTTTTCCCTCTTTATATATCTCTCTCCTTCCTCTTCCTCTTCCTCTTCCTCTTCCTCAACCATGTATACAAATTGTTGGTATCGCTTTTTTGGAGGTGGTTATAGTATGCTAATACTTAATTTAGGTGCAATTTCACACTATACAAGAATAAAATGCTGTGGTAATGTAATGCCCTGACCCGGGGAAACGACTAATGCCCACTCTACACGTTGAATGAATGAACCACACTTGCTAATTAACTCGCTTACGCTTTCGTCCTCACTTCGCGCAAAAGTATCGATCCGGAGTTAATAGCCTCCCAGGTCCAGGATTTTAAGTTGGCTCAACTCTCCTCCAGCTTTGGGTATGATACTAAACTTTGCCGCTACAGTGTTTTTCGCAACTACAATACTCGTTGCTACAGTAGCCCCGAATTCAGCCTAGCCCAGCTGGCCCATGGTTGGGTCTCACATCCACCCACCCTCAAAAGGTTCGACGTCCTCGTCGAGCTATCGAACCAGCTTACCCATACGGGACAAAATGTTAGGTTCAACTCTCCTAGCCACATCCGGATTCCCAACTCCCCGGCCCAAGTGCTATGCCCTCACAGGAGCCATGCACAACCTGTCCGAGCTCCCAAGCCATATGCAACCATGAAACTACGAGAGTTGGCTCTGATTACTATTTGTAACGTCTCGACCCGGGAAGACGGTTAAGGCCGACTCTACATGTTCAATGAGCCACACCTGCTAATTAACTCTCTTGTGCTTTCGTCCTCGCTTCAGGCAAAAAGATCGATCCGGAGTTAACAGTCTCACAGGTCCAGGCTTTTAAGCTGGCTCAGCTCTCCTCCAACCTCCAGTATGGTACTAAACTTTGCCACTACAGTATTTTTTGCAGCTACACTATTGTGCTGCAGTAACCCCAAATTCAGCCTAGCCCAACTGGCCCATTGGCTGGGTCTCACATTCTGAGACCGTGGTTGAGTTCGCGGACAGCCACCGTGGTCGGCGGCGGCCATGCGGCAACGGCAGCGCACATAGGATCCATAGTTGCCGATGGAAATCATGCACTCCTTCACAACGCAGTCTACGACCGTTTTGACTCCTTCGTTGCGCGTGAAGAAACGAAGTCTAAGTTAGAAACGGTTTCTTCATTTTTCCCTCTCTTTCCTCATTAAACTGCTTGCCATATCAGCAAAATGATTACATGGCAGGATAATTAATAGGGATAGAAACCATGATGTTCCTGCATTAGGAGTGCCCTAATTGAAATAATCTAGGAGTATGTACTAGTGTAGTACTAGGTACTGCCTCTAGATCAGGTATTGGCAGCAGTCCAGAGTGGACCAGCTAGTCTGGCTCTATTAGGCCTTGTTTAGTTCCCTTTTCAAAAGTTTATACCATATCTCATCGAATGTTTAGACATATGCATGAAGTATTAAATATAGACTAAAAAATAATTAATTGTACATATTGCGACTACTTTGCGAGACAAATCTTTTAAGCCTAATTAGTCCATGATTTGACAATCATGTGCTAATGACGGATTGTAGCACTTTATTGTCAAATCATGGACTAATTAGGCTTAAAAGATTTGTCTCGCAAATGACACGCAATTTGTGTAATTAGTTATTTTTTAGTCTATATTTAATATTTCATGCATGTAAAGATGACAATGGGGCGGGTTCGGATTGGGTGGAGTGTCTGGGAACCCAAAACCGAAACCCGAACCTAAAACCCGAAACCGCCCCGAACACTGATTCGGGTGAAAATCTATCCCCGAAACCGGAACCCGCGGATCCCCAAAACCCGACGGATAATCCGAAACCCAGAAAATTTATTCACAAACCAGAGCATTCGCACCCCCACCGCCGCCTCTGCGCCGCCCACCTCCACGCCGCAGCCTCCCCTCCGGCCCTCCCCTCCCTCCCTCCCTCTATCCCTCTCCCGACGTACCGACGCTGCGACCTGCCCCCACCCTCTCCAGCTCCATCCCCCGCACTGGGGCCTCTGCCCTCCCTCCGCCTGCCGCACCCTCTCCCTCCCTCCGCCCTCCCCCTCGCCGGACCCCTACCTCGCTGGATCCGCCCTGAGAGAGGGCAAGCTGCCGTCGCCGAGTCGAGCGCTCGCCGCCGCGAGCACGGGTGGCCGCAAGCCCCGCCACCGCTGGACCCGCATGTCCGCGTCCCCGCGCGCTGGGGCCGCGCAAGGCTCGCGTCGCTGGGCACGTGGCCCCCCGCGCAGATCCGCCGCCGGAGGAGCAGATCCACCACTGGAGAGAGGGCGCAGATTCGCCGGTCCGCCTGGTGGTGGGGTGGGCGCCTGGGCCGCTGGACGGGTGGCGCCAGCCCCTGCTCCTCCTCCTCTCCTCTGCGCTGCACTCTGCTTGTGTTGGCGGCCGAGGACGGAACAGCGGATCGGGTGGGGCGACTGGGCGAGCGAGAGACAAGAGAGGACAAGAGGGTCGAGAGCTTCAATTATATACTAGGTCATTAGATGGGCTGCTAGTGGGCCGAACAGTTTCGGGGCTCCGTTAGTGAATCCGTGGGGGGAAAATGAGGATCCACCCCAAACCCGCTACTGTTCGGGTATCCGAACCCGAAAACCGTGGGCGCAACACTGGAACCAAAACCAAAACCGCTGGACCAAAAAATCCGCGGATATCTGCCCCCAAACCCGTACCGCTACCATCTTTACATGCGTGTGTCTAAACATCAAATGTGATAGGGTGTAACCAGCCCTGGTTGAAAGATGGTTCATTGATTTGCTGCAGTATTCCAAGTCAAAGCACACAGACACAGCCAAGACTGGAGAGCGGAAGAGCCCAAGAAGACTACTGCATCATCATCACAAATCAGCGTCACGCATATGCGTCGGGCTGTCGGCTGGACGGCTAGTGGACACAGTCCCGACTCCCGAGCAGGCGAGCACCGCTGCGGCTGCGCGCGCTCCCCGCGCCGAGCACCGCACCGCGGAGCCTGCGTGACGCGTCCTGCAGCCATTCACGTCGGCACGCGGAGCCTGGGAATCTGCTGGTGGAAATGGAAAGTAAAAACAATAGCTGAACAGTACTAGTTCGTCGTAGCATGCGGGGCGGCAGCTGTACCTGTGCGTCAGGAATTCAGGATCATTAGCAGAATCCAATTCATAGTATGTGTATATGTGTATGAGATGGGGACGCTAGCTGAATTTCCCGTCAGGGTGTTTGGTTGCACAGCTAATTTGCGAGATAAATTTTTTAAATTTAATTAGTCTATGATTTGATACTGTAGTGCTATAGTAAATATGCGCTAATGATGGGTTAATTGGGCTTAATAAATTCGTCTCGCTGTTTACGAACAAAATCTATAATTTATTTTTTTATTAATATTTAAACACCACACGCGACACCTCATATAACATGTGACATCAAATAAACTTTAGTCTGTGCATCACTAAAGCTTGGGAGACCATCATTCCGCATAAGTACAACAAAGTGCACGTCCAGAGGAACGACGTAAGATGATGGTTGGGTTAGGTCATTAGGCGTACGTTGAGGGGTAGTTACGGGTTTTTTTTTTAAGAATGGGCCAGCGAATAACACTACTGTCCGCCTGTCCGGTTCCTGTGTCAATGGATTTTTGTTTCTAGTACTTTTCGAACATGATCACATGATGAAGTACTCCGTATGTACTCCCTTCATTCCAAATTATAAGACGTTTGACTTTTTTGACCCCAAGTTTGACCACTCGTCTTATTCAAAAAAATTGTATAAACATAATCAAATTTAAGTCATTCTTGAAGAACTTTTATTAATATACCAAGCCACGATAAAAGAATTGATATTTTGCACAATTTTTTGAATAAGACGAGTGGTCAAACTTGATGTCAAAAAAGTCAAACGTCTTATAATTTAGGATGGAGGGAGTAAGTTGTAAGACATGCTGGAAACTAGTTTATTTGTGCTCGTCCTGGCCTGGGCCGGATAAACTAGTAGTAGCTGTAACTACCAAAGTCCCGCAAAGATTTTTATATCTCAAGTCAAACAAACGTAAGTTTAACTAAGTTTATATAAATAATAATAACAATAATATCTATGATATTAAATAGATACAATCAGATTCATGCATATGTATAATGCAATATATCTTTATAGTAAATTTATTTAGTGTTATATGTGTTGAAATATAATCTTCCCTTCAAAAAAAAAGTGTTGATAATCTACTCTTTAAAGTTAGTTAAACTTAAAATATTTTAACTTGGAACAAAACAAAAACTTCACTCTTTGCTGGACGAGGGTAGCTAGCTACTAATACAGCCTTAATCGTGCATCCACAAATGTCGTTCACGAATTAACTACTTGTGCAACTCAAGCAATAGCATAGACGTCCCTTTCCTGGGTTGGACTAGGACCGCGACCCTAACGACCACAAATCCGGAATGGGATGACAAATCGAGCTTTACCAAGGCTTGCCATTTTGTTCCAGGTCAAAAAATCACGTAATTGAACCATCATACCTTCTCAGCACACCAATATACCTATATACAAGAATTCTAGTGGGAATAAGTTTTGTTATCTAAATGCATAATAAAAAGGGAGTAGTACAAGTTAGAGTATGTTTTTTCCCCTCCGACATGTTGGCTCTCTTGGGAATCTATTCAGTTCGGTGTGTTTATCACGACCAATAGTTGGTTTGGTTTTGATGTAATGATGTTAACCAATTCATTTTGTCTGTTCTATGACAAGGGTTGATTCTCCAACAATCTGTTCTCTAGTGGTGGAAAATTATAAACTTATTTTGGGAGTTTTTTCACTTGTTAGCGGCAAGCAGATTTTGGGGCCATCAAAGTCTTGCATGGCAACGGTGATGTGAACTTTTATGTAATTTGTGATGGTGACCGCTAAACTTATTACGATCTTGGCTGGTATGTGAGTTGGTTTGAAATCTCTCGAGATTTCGCGGACTACCGGGTTATACGGGCTTAAGTTTGCTAAATCGTCTGCTCCGGTGGATGATTTTCTTACTTAATTTCGTATAATTGGTCGCTTCTGTTACATAAGTCTTGCGAGTACAATTGTGTACTCAGGGTTTATTTTACCCTTGTTGTAGGTGCACCTTGAGCAGATATGCCTTGTGTGGAGGATTCTTCTGGTGGGCACAGACGGATTCTCATTTCGTTCCACTAGATGTTTATTTTAATTTCGTTGTTTAATTTATCGCACTATGAACTTTAGTATTATAATAAATGATTTCTGAGACTCTATATTGTATGAAATGGACTAAGTATTGTAAGTTTGTACTTATTATTGGATCCCGGGTATAAAATGTGGATGGTTCGAGTTCTCTCGTTGGGTGTGCTCGACGGAATCATCTGGTTTAGCTCACTTTCAGGGAACTTAGTGTCTAGTGGAAGACAAACGCCACTGAAAGGATGCTAAACCGGGCGATTTTGCCACAAAGATCGATCCGGAGTTAACAACCTTCCAGGTCCAACCTTTTAAGCTGGCTCAGCTCTTCTCCATGCTCTAGTATGGTATTAACCTTTGTCGCTACAAGTGTTTTTCGCAGCTACGGTCGGATATCCGAACCCGAAAACTGTAGGCGCAACACTAGAACCGAAATCAAACCGCTAGACCTGAAACCCGCCCGCTACCATCTTTACATGCATGTATCTAAACATGTCATAGAGTGTAACAAGCCCTAGTTGGAAGATGATTCATTGATTTGCGGCAGTATTCCGAGTCAAAGCACACAGACACAACCAAGACTGAAGTGCGGAAGAGCCCAAGAAGGCTACTGCATCGTCATCACAAATCAGCGTCACGCAAATGCGTCGGGCTGTCGGCTGGACGGCTAGAGGACACAGTCCCGACTCCCGAGCAGGCGAGCACCGCTGCGGCTGCGCGCGCTCCCCCGCCGAGCACCGCACCGCACGCCCTGCCATTCGGCCCGGTTGGACGCCTGCGTGACGCGTCCTGCAGCCATTCGCGTCGGCACGCGGAGCCCGGGAATCTGCTGGTGGAAATGGAAAGTAAAACAATAGCTGAATAGTACTAGTTCGTCGTAGCATGCGGGGCGGCAGCTGTACCTGTGACGTCTTTTTTTTTTGTTTTTTTCCTTTTTTCAAAGATTCTTTCAAATAGGTCTTTGGCGGAAAGATTTCAAAAAATGAACCCTCAACTTGGCGCCATTGTCGATGGCGCCAAGATATAACGGCATGGCGTCATATTTCCTGGCGCCAAGACTCCGCCGACGTGGCCTTCGTGACAATCGACGTAGCATTGCTCGGCGCCATGGATCTTGACGTCAAGCCTTAGCGCCATCGATCTTGGCGCCAAGGCTTGGCGCCATGGATCTTGGCCCCAAGGCTTGGCGCCATGGATCTTGGCGCCATGCCTTGGCGCCACGGATCTTGGCGCCAAGCGGCCTGCAAAAAGTTCGGCCTCTTCTTTTTTCTTCCGTCTCTTCCTTTTCTTCTTCTCTTCTCTTCTCCTCTGGCCGCGCCCGCCGCCGCCCACGCCGACGCCCACGCCGCCGCCCGCCGCCCCCGTCCGCGCGCCGGCCGCTCCCGCCCGCGCCGCACGCGGGCCGCCCGCGCGCCGGCCGCTCCCGCCCGCGCCGCACGCGGGCCGCCCGCGCCCGCCGCGCACCGCGCGCGCCGCCCACGCCGGCGCCGCCCACCTCGCCGCCGGCCGCCGCCGCCGGCCGCCGGCCCCGTCCGCGCCGCCGCCTCCGATCGGCGAGGTAATTTTTTTTACTTAACAATAGTTAGTAGTACTTAACAATAGTTAGTTAATTAGTAGATATGATTATTTTTTAGTATGTATTTTTTAGTTAGTAGTAGTTAGTATGTATTTTTTAGTTAGTTATTTAGTTAGTTAGTAGTATTGTGCTTAATTAGTTAGTTATTTAGTTATGCATAATTAGTAGTTAGTATTAGTTAGTATGTATTTTTTAGTTAGTTATTTAGTTAGTTAGTAGTATTGTGCTTAACTAGTTAGTTAGTTATGCATAATTAGTAGTTAGTATTACTTAGTATGTACTTTATATTCATTAGAGACCTATTACTTAGTATTATGTTAGTAGTAGTGATTAGCTAAGAATACTTAGTAGTTAGTAGTAGTTAGTATGTATTTTTTAGTTAGTTATTTAGTCAGTTAGTAATGAATAATTAGTAGTTAGTAGTACTTAGTATGTACTTTATATTTATTAGAGACCTATTACTTAGTATGTTTTAAATATATTGGAGTAAAACAATTGTGTTTAGTTATGTTTTGGAACTAGATGGACAACCTA
>CM039582.1:17534811-17716598 GCA_022457205.1 Saccharum spontaneum | reverse complement strand
TAATGACGATTGTAGCACTTTTTGTCAATTCATGGACTAATTAGGCTTAAAAGATTTGTCTCGCAAATGACACGCAATTTGTGTAATTAGTTATTTTTTAGTCTATATTTAATATTTCATGCATGTAAAGATGACAATGGGGCGGGTTCGGATTGGGGTGGAGTGTCTGGGAACCCAAAACCGAAACCCGAACCTAAAACCCGAAACCGCCCCGAACACTGATTTCGGGTGAAAATCTATCCCCGAAACCGGAACCCGCGGATCCCCAAAACCCGACGGATAATCCGAAACCCAGAAAAATTTATTCACAAACCAGAGCATTCGCACCCCCACCGCCGCCTCTGCGCCGCCCACCTCCACGCCGCAGCCTCCCTCCGGCCCTCCCCTCCCTCCCTCCCTCTATCCCTCTCCCGACGTACCGACGCTGCGACCTGCCCCCACCCTCTCCAGCTCCATCCCCGCACTGGGGCCTCTGCCCTCCCCTCCGCCTGCCGCACCCTCTCCCTCCCTCAGCCCTCCCCCTCGCCGTACCCCTACCTCGCTGGATCCTGCCCTGAGAGAGGGCAAGCTGCCGTCGCCGAGTCGACGCGCTCGCCGCCGCGAGCACGGGTGGCCGCAAGCCCCGCCACCGCTGGACCCGCATGTCCGCGTCCCCCGCGCGCTGGGCCGCGCAAGGCTCGCGTCGCTGGGCACGTGGCCCCCCGCGCAGATCCGCCGCCGGAGGAGCAGATCCACCACTGGAGAGAGGGGCGCAGATTCCGCCGGTCCGCCTGGTGGTGGGGGTGGGCGCCTGGGCCGCTGGACGGGTGGCGCCAGCCCCTGCTCCTCCTCCTCTCCTCTGCGCTGCACTCTGCTTGTGTTGGCGGCCGAGGACGGAAACAGCGGATCGGGTGGGGCGACTGGGCGAGCGAGAGACAAGAGAGGACAAGAGGGGTCGAGAGCTTCAATATATACTAGGTCATTAGATGGGCTGCTAGTGGGCCGAACAGTTCGGGGCTCCGTTAGTGAATCCGTGGGGGGAAAATGAGGATCCACCCCAAACCCGCTACTGTTCGGGTATCCGAACCCGAAAACCGTGGGCGCAACACTGGAACCAAAACCAAAACCGCTGGACCAAAAAATCCGCGGATATCTGCCCCCAACCCGTACCGCTACCATCTTTACATGCGTGTGTCTAAACATCAAATGTGATAGTGTGTAACCAGCCCTGTTAAGAGATGGTTCATTGATTTGCTGCAGTATTCCAAGTCAAAGCACACAGACACAGCCAAGACTGGGAGAGCGGAAGAGCCCAAGAAGACTACTGCATCATCATCACAAATCAGCGTCACGCTATGCGTCGGGCTGTCGGCTGGACGGCTAGTGGACACAGTCCCGACTCCCGAGCAGGCGAGCACCGCTGCGGCTGCGCGCGCTCCCCGCGCCGAGCACCGCACCGCGGAGCCTGCGTGACGCGTCCTGCAGCATTCACGTCGGCACGCGGAGCCTGGGAATCTGCTGGTGGAAATGGGAAGTAAAAACAATAGCTGAACAGTACTAGTTCGTCGTAGCATGCGGGGCGGCAGCTGTACCTGTGCGTCAGGAATTCAGGATCATTAGCAGAATCCAATTCATAGTATGTGTATATGTGTATGAGATGGGGACGCTAGCTGAATTTCCCGTCAGGGTGTTTGGTTGCACAGCTAATTTGCGAGATAAATTTTTTAAATTTAATTAGTCTATGATTTGATACTGTAGTGCTATAGTAAATATGCGCTAATGATGGGTTAATTGGGCTTAATAAATTCGTCTCGCTGTTTACGAACAAAATTCTATAATTTATTTTTTTATTAATATTTAAACACCACACGCGACACCTCATATAACATGTGACATCAAATAAACTTTAGTCTGTGCATCACTAAAGCTTGGAGACCATCATTCCGCATAAGTACAACAAAGTGCACGTCCAGAGGAACGACGTAAGATGATGGTTGGGTTAGGTCATTAGGCGTACGTTGAGGGGTAGTTACGGGTTTTTTTTTTAAGAATGGGCCAGCGAATAACACTACTGTCCGCCTGTCCGGTTCCTGTGTCAATGGATTTTTGTTTCTAGTACTTTTCGAACATGATCACATGATGAAGTACTCCGTATGTACTCCCTTCATTCCAAATTATAAGACGTTTGACTTTTTTGACCCCAAGTTTGACCACTCGTCTTATTCAAAAAAATTGTATAAACATAATCAAATTTAAGTCATTCTTGAAGAACTTTTATTAATATACCAAGCCACGATAAAAGAATTGATATTTTGCACAATTTTTTGAATAAGACGAGTGGTCAAACTTGATGTCAAAAAAGTCAAACGTCTTATAATTTAGGATGGAGGGAGTAAGTTGTAAGACATGCTGGAAACTAGTTTATTTGTGCTCGTCCTGGCCTGGGCCGGATAAACTAGTAGTAGCTGTAACTACCAAAGTCCCGCAAAGATTTTTATATCTCAAGTCAAACAAACGTAAGTTTAACTAAGTTTATATAAATAATAATAACAATAATATCTATGATATTAAATAGATACAATCAGATTCATGCATATGTATAATGCAATATATCTTTATAGTAAATTTATTTAGTGTTATATGTGTTGAAATATAATCTTCCCTTCAAAAAAAAAGTGTTGATAATCTACTCTTTAAAGTTAGTTAAACTTAAAATATTTTAACTTGGAACAAAACAAAAACTTCACTCTTTGCTGGACGAGGGTAGCTAGCTACTAATACAGCCTTAATCGTGCATCCACAAATGTCGTTCACGAATTAACTACTTGTGCAACTCAAGCAATAGCATAGACGTCCCTTTCCTGGGTTGGACTAGGACCGCGACCCTAACGACCACAAATCCGGAATGGGATGACAAATCGAGCTTTACCAAGGCTTGCCATTTTGTTCCAGGTCAAAAAATCACGTAATTGAACCATCATACCTTCTCAGCACACCAATATACCTATATACAAGAATTCTAGTGGGAATAAGTTTTGTTATCTAAATGCATAATAAAAAGGGAGTAGTACAAGTTAGAGTATGTTTTTTCCCCTCCGACATGTTGGCTCTCTTGGGAATCTATTCAGTTCGGTGTGTTTATCACGACCAATAGTTGGTTTGGTTTTGATGTAATGATGTTAACCAATTCATTTTGTCTGTTCTATGACAAGGGTTGATTCTCCAACAATCTGTTCTCTAGTGGTGGAAAATTATAAACTTATTTTGGGAGTTTTTTCACTTGTTAGCGGCAAGCAGATTTTGGGGCCATCAAAGTCTTGCATGGCAACGGTGATGTGAACTTTTATGTAATTTGTGATGGTGACCGCTAAACTTATTACGATCTTGGCTGGTATGTGAGTTGGTTTGAAATCTCTCGAGATTTCGCGGACTACCGGGTTATACGGGCTTAAGTTTGCTAAATCGTCTGCTCCGGTGGATGATTTTCTTACTTAATTTCGTATAATTGGTCGCTTCTGTTACATAAGTCTTGCGAGTACAATTGTGTACTCAGGGTTTATTTTACCCTTGTTGTAGGTGCACCTTGAGCAGATATGCCTTGTGTGGAGGATTCTTCTGGTGGGCACAGACGGATTCTCATTTCGTTCCACTAGATGTTTATTTTAATTTCGTTGTTTAATTTATCGCACTATGAACTTTAGTATTATAATAAATGATTTCTGAGACTCTATATTGTATGAAATGGACTAAGTATTGTAAGTTTGTACTTATTATTGGATCCCGGGTATAAAATGTGGATGGTTCGAGTTCTCTCGTTGGGTGTGCTCGACGGAATCATCTGGTTTAGCTCACTTTCAGGGAACTTAGTGTCTAGTGGAAGACAAACGCCACTGAAAGGATGCTAAACCGGGCGATTTTGCCACAAAGATCGATCCGGAGTTAACAACCTTCCAGGTCCAACCTTTTAAGCTGGCTCAGCTCTTCTCCATGCTCTAGTATGGTATTAACCTTTGTCGCTACAGTGTTTTTCGCAGCTACGGTCGGATATCCGAACCCGAAAACTGTAGGCGCAACACTAGAACCGAAATCAAAACCGCTAGACCTGAAACCCGCCCCGCTACCATCTTTACATGCATGTATCTAAACATGTCATAGAGTGTAACAAGCCCTAGTTGGAAGATGATTCATTGATTTGCGGCAGTATTCCGAGTCAAAGCACACAGACACAACCAAGACTGAAGTGCGGAAGAGCCCAAGAAGGCTACTGCATCGTCATCACAAATCAGCGTCACGCAAATGCGTCGGGCTGTCGGCTGGACGGCTAGAGGACACAGTCCCGACTCCCGAGCAGGCGAGCACCGCTGCGGCTGCGCGCGCTCCCCCGCCGAGCACCGCACCGCACGCCCTGCCATTCGGCCCGGTTGGACGCCTGCGTGACGCGTCCTGCAGCCATTCGCGTCGGCACGCGGAGCCCGGGAATCTGCTGGTGGAAATGGAAAGTAAAAACAATAGCTGAATAGTACTAGTTCGTCGTAGCATGCGGGGCGGCAGCTGTACCTGTGACGTCTTTTTTTTTTGTTTTTTTCCTTTTTTCAAAAGATTCTTTCAAATAGGTCTTTGGCGGAAAGATTTCAAAAAATGAACCCTCAACTTGGCGCCATTGTCGATGGCGCCAAGATATAACGGCATGGCGTCATATTTCCTGGCGCCAAGACTCCGCCGACGTGGCCTTCGTGACAATCGACGTAGCATTGCTCGGCGCCATGGATCTTGACGTCAAGCCTTAGCGCCATCGATCTTGGCGCCAAGGCTTGGCGCCATGGATCTTGGCCCCAAGGCTTGGCGCCATGGATCTTGGCGCCATGCCTTGGCGCCACGGATCTTGGCGCCAAGCGGCCTGCAAAAAGTTCGGCCTCTTCTTTTTTTCTTCCGTCTCTTCCTTTTCTTCTTCTCTTCTCTTCTCCTCTGGCCGCGCCCGCCGCCGCCCACGCCGACGCCCACGCCGCCGCCCGCCGCCCCCGTCCGCGCGCCGGCCGCTCCCGCCCGCGCCGCACGCGGGCCGCCCGCGCGCCGGCCGCTCCCGCCCGCGCCGCACGCGGGCCGCCCGCGCCCGCCGCGCACCGCGCGCGCCGCCCACGCCGGCGCCGCCCACCTCGCCGCCGGCCGCCGCCGCCGGCCGCCGGCCCCGTCCGCGCCGCCGCCTCCGATCGGCGAGGTAATTTTTTTTACTTAACAATAGTTAGTAGTACTTAACAATAGTTAGTTAATTAGTAGATATGATTATTTTTTAGTATGTATTTTTTAGTTAGTAGTAGTTAGTATGTATTTTTTAGTTAGTTATTTAGTTAGTTAGTAGTATTGTGCTTAATTAGTTAGTTATTTAGTTATGCATAATTAGTAGTTAGTATTAGTTAGTATGTATTTTTTAGTTAGTTATTTAGTTAGTTAGTAGTATTGTGCTTAACTAGTTAGTTAGTTATGCATAATTAGTAGTTAGTATTACTTAGTATGTACTTTATATTCATTAGAGACCTATTACTTAGTATTATGTTAGTAGTAGTGATTAGCTAAGAATACTTAGTAGTTAGTAGTAGTTAGTATGTATTTTTTAGTTAGTTATTTAGTCAGTTAGTAATGAATAATTAGTAGTTAGTAGTACTTAGTATGTACTTTATATTTATTAGAGACCTATTACTTAGTATGTTTTAAATATATTGGAGTAAAACAATTGTGTTTAGTTATGTTTTGGAACTAGATGGACAACCTAGTGAGCATTTATTATGGAGGAACTGTGGAACGAGATCGCTATGGATATGTTGAGCTTGTTGACATGCAAAGTGTGTCTGTGCTATTCAATGAGAAGCCATCATTCAGTGAGTTGACTGCAAGAGCTCGTGAGGAGGTACATTGCCGTAGAGATGATGGCATCATAGTTGAGGGTGTACTTCACCTAGGTTACCCTCCCAACATGCTAAGAAAGATGATCCCAATAGGTTGTGCAGATCAGTGGGACAACTATGTGAGATCGGCTATGAAAAGCCAGTTCCAAAGTTTGGATATGGTTGTGCAGCAGGTGCTCGTTGATCCCATCCCTCTTGGGTTGTCCCTGCCAATTGGTGAGCAGGCATATTTTGAACCTCCCGTCCCGGAACGTGATGTGGATGCGGAGGTCCCGCCTACCGTTCCTGATGCACAATCTGCCCCCAATGATGTGGCACATCCTCCTCAGGAGATCCCTTTGACACAGAATCATCCGAGTAAGTGTCAATTAGGTGTCCTTTTTCTTTGTAACTTAAGTCTTTTCTTTTCATCCACTCTTCTTATCATCTCTTCTTATTTGTGGCTATGTTGCAGGAGATGTTCCCGATAATGAGGGCGCTCCTGCTGCTGATGCTCAAGTCCAGATTGGAGATGGAATCCGCGCCTCCAATAGTGTTGAAATTATGAATGATTCAGAGCCATATGAGATCGCAAGGGCTGTTGATTCTGACGATGATCGTCCCTTTGGAGAGCTCACGGAGAGTGACGTTGAGATGCTTAGGCGTATTTTTCCCGGCCGTCGTGATCCTATGGTTCATGAGTTTAGTGATCTTACTCATTCAGATCAGGCGTTTGCAGAAGGACGTGATGATGAGCTGCAGAAAGCTCCAGAGGCTGGTCCTAGTATGGAGATAGAGAAGGGGAGGGTTTTCAATGACCTCCCTGCATTGAAGAGGTGGTTGCAAGCGTTTGTAGTGTTACGCAAGAGACCGTACAAGGTCCTGCATTCCTATGTGGAGCGGCGTTACACGGTTGTGTGTGACAAGGAACGCTGTCCATGGAGAGTTTGTGCAAGGAAGGAAAAGGTCTCCGGAAAGTGGAAGATCACAAGAGTTGTCGGGCCACATACTTGTTCTTCACATAACCTCAGCACAAAGCATCGGCAGTTGACATCTACCCTCATTGTCAAGCGGTTGATGAATGTATTACAGGGAGAGCCGAATATGAAGGTCAGGACAATTATCAAAATAGTTAATGAGGTATATGGAGGATATGACATAAGTTATGGCAAAGCCTGGAGGGCTAAGCAGCGGGCGTGGAAGATGATATATGGGGACTGGGAGGATGGCTACGAGCAACTTCCAGTACTTCTCAATGCAATCCAAGCAGTGAATCCCGGCATGCATTACGAGTACATCCCTAGGCCAGACGCATGGAAGGATGGGAGACAGATATTCTTCCGTGCTTTCTAGTGCTTCCCTCTGTGTGTCGAGGCCTTTAGGCACTGCCGTCCAGTCTTTCTCCATTGATGGTACATTCTTGATTGGCAAGTACCGTGGCACACTACTCATAGCCATATCGTGTGACGCAAACAACAAGCTTGTTCCTTTGGCATTTGCTTTGGTTGAGAGGGAGAATAATGATAGCTGGGGATGGTTCTTGAGGCTAGTCCGGATACATGTGGTTGGGCCTGGCAGGGAGGTGGGCATCATATCTGATAGGCACCAGGGCATACTTAATGTTGTGCGAGAGGAGATAGAGGGGTACGCCCCTTTGCACCATCGTTGGTGTACTCGGCACCTTGCTGAGAATCTAATCCGGAAGGATGGTGTGAAGGATAATTTTGATCTTTTTCAGGAGGTTGCTCGACAACTTGAGGATAGGTATTTCCGGAGGAAGTTAGAGGAGGTCAGAACCGCATCTAATGCAGAAGGTAGACAATGGCTGACAGGTTTGATGAGAGATGTTGAGAAATGGACAAGAGCTCACGACGCAGATGGTTGGAGGTACGAGTTTCAGTGCAGCAACATGGCCGAGTCATTTAATAAGCTGCTGCTGGGGATTCGTGGTATACCCGTGAACGCTATCGTTCAATTCACATTCTACAAGCTTGTTGCATGGTTCAACGATCGGCACGCCCATGCATTGCAGTTGCAGAGTGAAGGTAAGATTTGGGCCCCAACACCACAGGCACATTTAGAGAAGGCGAAGGAAAGGGCTGGGACACATGATGTCACATGTTTTGACCATGCCACTAGAAGGTATGAGGTGAAGCATACCGGTGGTACTACATCTGATGGCGAGGTCCGAGAGTCGAGGATTCATGTGGTAGTCCTCCAAGATTTCTCATGCACTTGTGGGAAACCAAGGCAGTATCACTTTGTATGCTCTCACCTTGTAGCAGCTGCTAGGCATCGCAACTATGATATTGAGGCTAGGATACCTCACCAGTTCAGTGTCTACACGCTTGTCAAAACATGGAGGCCCCGCTTTGTGCCTTTCCGAGACCCTGGAGAGTAGCCTCCATACGACGGTCCAAGGTACGTTGCAGATCCAGCTTACCGTTGGGACAAGCGGGGCTCTAGAAAGAGGACGAGGCACAGGATGGTTATGGATCAGATACCTGGTAGAACGCGACGTGGTAGAGCGACGCCATTTCTTAATGACCCAGAGCAGTACGAGTGTGGCAAGTGCGGTAGACTTGGCCACAATTCCCGCACCTGCCATTGGCAAATTAGTGAGGTGCGACTTGTAGGTGTTTCTATTATTTAATACCTATCATATTGATTGTCCAATTCTTGCTTTACGTTTAATTGCATATTTATTTAATAACTTACTGACAATAATTTTTTTTAGGATGGCGCAATTCCACCTTCTGGACCCGGTGTACGACGAGACCCACCGAGGACGTCTCGTAGCGTCAGGGCAGGTAAGATTTTACACTCATATCACATACTTCGAATTATAAGTGCATATATGTGTGTCAAGTAACATTTGTATTTCGTTTAAATGCAGAACCTTCCCCTCCTTCGTTCTAGAGTACATGGAGGGTTCTTGGAAATGCAGTACGACGATAGGTACACCCCGTACCTATCGAGAGCTGGCCTAGACGTCGTATCTTTCTAGGTTCGACGTGGCCTGCCTTTGTTCAACTCAGCGGGCTTGACTGCGTTGGTTGACAGGTATTTTTTTTAACAAATAGGTTGTATTAATAATCATTTGTTCACGTGGATATGTTTCTAAGAACCATTTTTGTTTTGCTAAAATTATAGGTGGCGACCTGAGACTCACAACTTTCACATGGCGTTTGGAGAGATGACAGTCACGCTACAGGACTGTCAGAAGATGCTCGGTCTGAGTATTCATGGGAGGGCAGTGACAGGGTTGTGTAGGTCAGAGGGTTGGAGAGCTAGGGTGGAGGCCTTCCTTGGGCGTGAGGTGGGTGACCAAGGAGAGCGCACTTCTGGTGTCCTTCTCTCCTGGCTTAGGGCTGAGTTCGGACAGTGTCCTCCAGAGGCAGACGACCAGACGGTTCAGTACTACTGTAGGGCGTGGATCCTACACTTGTTTGGCTCTGTTCTCTTCCCCGATGGAACGGGTGACACTGCTTCATGGATGTGGATCCCTTGCCTCACAGACTAGGACCAGGCGGGTCACTACAACTGGGGCTCTGCGGTGTTGGCTTTCCTTTACCGTCAGCTCTGCGAGGCGTGCCGGCGTTCTTCACCGTCAGCCTCACTTGGTGGGTGTGCGTACCTACTCCAGCTGTGGATGTGGTCGCGGCTGCCAGTTGCTCGTCCCGTGATGTTGGCTCCGCGCGACTGGTTCCCAGTGCATAACGCACGTCTACAGCCGACGTGGGCGTACCTGTGGGACCAGGTGACAGTCCCTCACGCGAAGATGGAGCGGGCGTACAAAGAGTACACAGACGAGCTAGACAGGCTAATGGCCTCTAGTGTAAGTACAAATTATTATATATGTTGGTTCAAAAAGAAATTATTTATTAAGCTATCTAACTAATTGTTTGGACACGTTGCAGGTGACTTGGGAGCTGTACGTAGACGAGGCCGCACTTCCTTTTGTGGTGAGCAACATGTGTGACAGCGACAGCGAGCTCTACAGGGTGAGGTGCCCTCTTATCTGCTTCTATGCTGTCGAGTACCACCTTCCACATCGAGTTGCACGCCAGTTTGGAGCAAGGCAGCGTTGTCCACCATCTCCAGTTTCGACCGGTGTTGACTTGCACAAGTAAGTGTTCTCTTCTTTGTAATCGGACCTTTTTCCTGAAGTTGCACTTACCCATACCACATGATATATGTCGAATAAGATGGATGAAATAATTGTTGGTATGTTTGTATGTCTATGGAATGCATATATGTGTGGTTTTGCTTCGACATATAAAGGAAACTCTGCCAGAATTTTTAACTTTGTCATACATGCATGCTATAGCCACACGATGTTCACTAACTTCTGTACATGTTTTGCAGGCTCGATCGTAAGAAAAACAGGAAAAATCTTCGATTGGGCCCATCACCACCGAGACTACATCGAAATGTGGGAGTTGTTCGACGAGAACGTGGATGACAACAACGAGGCGCACACGAACATAGACTACAGGCGGTACCAAGCTTGGTACCACCAAGCCACTCGTCCGAGGCTTAAGCTGCAGTGGACACAGGATGACTACGCTGACATTGAGTCATCAGAGGATGAGGACACGGCGTACGACAACTCTACTCGTGTAGGTCGCCAGGTGGGAGCAGGACCGATCTTGGACAGAGTGGTATGTAATTTGCTCTACTTTTATATATCGATTTGCATAACAATGAATTACAACCTAAAACTTTGTTGTAGGGCAACTCCCTCAGGATGTCGGTCCAAGAAATAGAACGCTTTCGTCCGAGGGTGAGGGACGACGACACACATAGCTTCCTTGACGTAAGTACCTATAAATATGCAAATATTAGAGTACTAATACGTTCAATACATTGAGTAAACATGATTTTGTGCACCAGAGACTGGCACGTCGGCTACGCCGTACCGCTGCGTGCTGTGGTTGCAGGACAGGCACGGCGGAGGACGTGCACGTGCCTTCTGCACCCAGAGGTGGCGTAGGTTCGTCTAGCCACCCACCTACAGGGTCGCGAGACAAAGGCACCGAGGAGGACGACGACGAGGACGACGACGACGACCACGAGGACGAGGACCAGGGGCACGAGGAGATTGGACCGTCTCAGCTAGACGATGCTCCCTGGACTCAGCCTACGCAGCCGGTCGGTACCAGGCGACGTCGACCACCTGATCCTTACACTCCAGGCACCCACGCTCTTGGACACAAGGGCAAGGGTAAGTCTAGGAGACAGTGAGGGACTGTAGCCGACTTATGGACTGTATGGACTATTATTATGGACTTTTATATCCTATTATTATGTACTGTATGAACTACTATGGAGTTTATGATATATGCACTTTAAACGCTTTGATGATGATCATATATTTGTTTAAGGTGAATGTCATATATAATTGTTGATGACATGTTTATGTGATATCTGTGTTTGGATTGAATCAAAAACAGGCAAAACTCTGCCAAAATTTTCTGCAACATGTCAAGTCGTGCAGTACACCGATAGCATATAGCCTTTTCAATGATTTATCATGTCACTATCCTATGGTACATCCTCTTTTACAGATGAATTGATTGATCAAGGAATTTAGCCTTTACAGATGAGTTTTCAAATAGGCTTTTCAGTAATTCAAATAGGCTTTTTAGGGATAGCATCTAGGCTTTTCAGGAGCATTAAAGCCACAATACAGCGGCTCTCCACTCCACTGCTGGCTATATATACACCTTCCTCCATACAATGCTAGTCACTTGAAACCAGAAGTTGGTTATCTACGAGTAGTAATGTCTGGAGGGTCATCTAGAGGGAAGGGAACAGGGGGAGTAAGGGTACTCCCATTGTGTGGGAGGAGTCTCTGGGTCCGGAAGACTTTGATGAGCCAGTGTATCATTTTCCTATCGAGACCAAGAGAGATTTCACCAAAGAGTGTCCACTCCGAGGATATGATAACCGGAAAGAAGATTGGCCAAAATGTAGGCATGGTGAGGACTGCTTAGTGTAGATGTTCGTGGAGGGTTTGGATGGAGGTCGCCGATTCTTCAAATGTCCGCGAGCAGAGGTAACTGGTTTTAAAATTTATTACTCAATTTTTTTCTCCATTATTTTGCATCTCATAGGCGATACTAACTGCATGTTCAATGAAATCTTTCAAATGCAGTGTTCAGAGTCCAAAGAAAACTATGGCTTCACTAGATGGGTCGATCCTAGACCAATCTATCCCCACGCACAGTACATCTACTACTTGCAAGACCGTATCTTCGAACTAAAAAGGGAAGTTAGCAATGGTTACAAGGACGACGAAGTAGACGATACCAGTAGTGGTGCCGTTTCATAGGACGGACCATGCCATGATCCATATTGCAGCTGCCCTAACCACAAGAACAACGGGCCTCCGCCACCACCCCCGCCACCTCCACCATCAACAATGGGAGGGTACTGTGGAGAAGGGGCTACACAGTTTGCTATGTGGCCGCACTACTAGATAGAACAAATCTATCGTGTGCACATGCCATGTAATGTACTTGTTGTTCGCTCTAATTACCTAAGGCATGTTAGGTTTAGTCCAGGACATATGTGTAACACCTCAAGTGTTTAGTCCTTAATTGCATTGCATTTGCATAAGCATGACATGCATAATCCATGTTTAGTATTTCATGTAATGCAATTCATGTGTTTGTTTAGGGTTTGTTGATTGATTTCACAAAGTATTTGATAGTTGCTGTAACAAAAAGGTAAAGTAGTCAATCATGACCTACAACACCTTAGCTATACTTAGAGTAACATTTGGATCAAGATTCATGTTGACCAAAATTACAAAATTGCCCTCCATGACAAGTTTGACCCCTATTTGACCATAGAAGGCTCTAGTTTGACCAATTAGAAAGTCTAATTTAGAGACCTTGCATGGAAGAGCACCCTTAAGCAAAGTTGTAAAGAAATTCATGAGGAACAAAAGTCTCAATATGACCATCTCATGAAAGTGACCACAACATGCTCAAAAGTGGCCCACAAGTCAGCTAGTAGTGTAATTCTAGGACTTAGAATTTTTCTAAGTCTGGGATTGGACCTTACAGTTTCACTGGTGCCTACTTTAGGAGCTTGTAGTTTGCAAACCAAGCCAAACCAGCCTTCACTCATATTGACAAACTTGTAGATCACATGTAGCCCTACAACTTTGTCAATATTACCCAAGCCTAGTTCTCAATGGTTCAAGAGATATCGGGCCATGAACATGAGCTGTCAGTCGGTATCATTAACTGAACCCGGTTTCAGTTTCACCGAGCACTACTTTGAGACCATGTAGTTTCCATTATAGACCGAATCAGCTCGAGCTCTAGTGGACAATTTTGTAGACGTCATGTACCTCTACAACTTTACTAACTACGGATTGTACTAGATCGGCCTAGATTGGGAGTTATAGGTCGCCAAAGTCACGCTGTCAGGCTCGGCTTGACTGAAACCGCGATTCAAAACTTCAGAGAACTGAACGTGGCGCCTCGGCAGAAGAACGCCGCCGCGTGTCCTCCACGCGCCGCGCGCGACCTGGCGCCTTGGCCAGCTGCCGAGCGCATGAAGAGCACCTCTGCTGTCGCTCCAACCTCACCCATCCATTTCCTCCTCCTTCCTTCTCGTTTGCAAAAGGGAAAGAACCGAGCCGCCATTCCCCTTTCTTCTCCGACGAGCTCGACCGTGAGCTACGCCACACCACCGGCCGCTTGAGCTCGCCAGTTCCTCCGCCTCGACACCCTCCACCCCCCGGACCTACCGAAACCCACGATTGGACCCTAGGTGAGCCGCATTATCTTCTTCTCCGCCTCCGAGGGGTCGCCGGAGCCCGCCATGGGACCTCACCGTGGTCGGGGTGCTTCGGGCCCTTCTCCATCTCCCCTTACCCGCAAAACGGAACCGCCTTGCCCCGGTGAAGCTCGTACCGAGCCCAAACCGCACGATGCTTCTTCACCGGCGACGGTGCGCCGCCACCGGAGGTCACCGGCCGCCGCGCACGGCGGCAGGCCCTCTCCACCCCATCCCCATCCATCCTACGGGTACCAATCGGTGCGCCAGGTGACGGAGAGCACGATGCCGTGTTCGGTTGGCCGCGCGCGCCTTTCTCCGGCGAGCTCGAGCTCACCGGAGCTCGCGGGGCGCCGGCTCCCCTGCCTACGGTCACTGACCGCGGGGGTCCACCCGTCAGCGTCGCGCGCGGGCGGGAGAGCCGAGCGGGCCGAGCGCGCGCGGTGTGGGTGTTGTGGGCCGAGTTCGTTTCCGGGCCGGCCCAGTCGTCCGAAATAAAAATGTTTTTATTATTTTGACACTGATTCTTGTACTAGTTGGAAAAATAGGAATCTAGGGTTTTAGTGATCCAAAAATCATGAGATAAATTTTGTTAGAATCTACTGGATGTGTAGTATTTTAGAAAAATATGGATCTGGCATGAGATGTTTAAATTCTGTAAGAATTTATTAGATCCTTTAAATGTGTTTTGGAATGCATGCAAAATTGTTTAATTTATAGCTTGAGCTGTAGTGTTCCATAAATCATGAAATTTGGTGGGTAGGTTAATCTATGCTAGTCCTAGCTCTGGTAAAAATTTGGGCATCAGTGCTTAAGTAATTTTCAAGTTATAAGGCTATCATTTTATTCTAGGAAATAATTGAAGTAATTTTTATAATTTTTCTACATGTGCAATGTTATTGTAAATTTTTGGAGAATGTCTTGGTACCCTAGAGTGTCTAAGAAAAATATGAAATCTGTTGTTTGATACTTTTCAATGGGATTTATGATTTTTGCAAAAATCAGCCTTTTGGGCTTGTGAATTTTGTATAGGGAGTTTCTGTGAATAAAACTTGTTCAAATTTTTACTGTGGTCTATTTTGAGGTCAGAGAGTCCCCTGTAATTTTTGTAGAATTTTAGGAGCAGTTTACATATATGTTTAAAATTCTACCTAAATAATTAAGTAAATTAAGAAATGGGGTTAAATAAATATTCTAGTTGGTTCCACCTTACTTTCTGGTGTTTTTATACCTAATGTGAACTGTTAGTAACATTAGTTTGGTTTTAGGAGACTTTGGTCATATCAACAAATATTTAACCTTTGTAATTTTAGGTTTTCTGGACAGCTGGAAGTATTTCTAAGTTTGACCTTTGATAAAATTTGTTGTTGGGAAACTTGTAAATACCAAAGTCACAGTAAACTTGATGAACTAACTTGTGTCAAAATTTGGGAACATTTGGCTTAGTAGTTTGAGAGTTACTGTTGTTTTAAGTGGCAGTTCAGAATCTGCTACTCTCTGTTTTGAGAGGACAGATTCTGGAACTTGTGAAGATTGACGTGGAAAACTTATGAGTTTGGGGTTGAGGTCTGAAAATGAATTGTAGAGTATTTCTTAGGCTTTCCAGATTGTCCTAGATCATATCTTTTGGAATTATAAATCTCCAGTTGTGATAAAAACAAGTAGCTGCTGTCCAGTATGCTCTATTGTGATGCCTTGTTGATTTATATGGTGTGATATCCTAAGACAAGTTACTTTTGTAATTGTTAGGTGTTAGGGCTTTAACTGAAGATGAGCAACTTTATCTTAGGTTAAGTAGATTAGGTGAGTACTTCTCTACCGGAGAGGAAATTTGCACCTACTCTTTTGAAGTGATTTGAATAGAGCGCTAAATTGTTGTAACGCATTTCATTCCGAGCATATTGCATCTTTCATTATGCATTCATGGAATTCTTTATGCACTCATGCAATAGGTGTACCGGAGGGGGTAACGCTCCTCGAGTTCGAGCAGACGATTCCCGAGGAAGTGCTGAGTCCACCGGGGGAAGCAACAGAAGACCCCAACGTCGAAGAAGCTCCGTCAGACGATCTACCAGAGTGTCCGAATCACGGGCCTTCCACCTTCCTTAAAGGCAAGCCCCGGTGCATGCTGAACCCATTATTTGATAAAAGATATCTTGAGTACCTTTAATTGTTTACTGCATTAAGTAGTAGGAGTTGTATGAAAACAACTGTTGCATTACACCTGTCCTTGTCCAGATATTGTGCCCCAATCCTATGTTAGGTGTAGGCACGTGTCAATGCTTAGCCCTGCTTAGTACGGTAGAAGTCGGGTGATTTCCAGTCATCCGCGAGAGATAGGACTGGGTCGCGAGTGGCTTATGGCTATCGTGATGGAACCATGCGTTAAAAATGAATTTGAGACCGGGCGGGGGTTCGATGGTACAGCTGCAAGACACTTCATGTCTTGGGTGTGGAGCCATGCCCGTCTGAGTCGTTTAAGGACCGATTCGCTGTACGTCCTTGAGTCATGTTGAACGCAGTCTAACACTTAGTTGGCCGGATAAGTCGTTCCGACCGCGAAGCCGAGTAATGTGATTCAGGCCGGGAATCGAATGGTAGGTTGCTTCTTGGAGGAGAGAAAGGATGTGCTTGGGGACATTGGCGTGAGACCAAGGGGGGGTTAGAGTCCCTATCACCTGGCAGAGTGTCGCCCTTGGGGTTGCGACATCATTCGGACCCGCGATTCCTGAATTACATGAAATGGTGGCCTGTGCGACCCTGGCAGGGGTCTGCACGGTGAGTGTTAGAAATACCCCTCCAGCTGGATAGGAATTCGATTCGAATCGCCGTCGCTCCCGGTTAGTGAGCACTTGACTTGAGCAGCGGCAACGTAGATCTCATTAATTAAACAGATGGTTAAGTGAATGATACAATGTTGCCACAATTTATACCTGCTATGGAATAATATGAATAATTGTTTGATGATAATCAAGTGCATGTTTAGTACAGGTGCTAAGATAGACGACAGGTAAATGCTAAAAATAACTGCTAGTACAGGTTATAAGAGTTTCAACTACTTATGCCTTTATGCAAAATGTGGTGTCAGCTAGCCTCTTGTGTAAGCCTTGCATAATCCTTGGTGTCTCCTTTATTTCTGGTTTACGACGGGTAAGTCTAGCTGAGTACATTCCAGTACTCAGGGTTTATTCCCTCCTGTTGCAGATGACATGCTTTACCAGGGCTTCTGCAAGACATGTCTCCACCCCGCGGGTGATGAGGACTAGATCACACGGGCGTGATCATCTTTATGTACTTTCCTCGTGCTTTTGTGGGATGTCGATCTATCCAAACTGGCAGTATTTAAGTAACTTAAGTGTGTGTTATGCTTCCGCTACTTTCAAACTCGGTTTGTAATAATTGCTACTCCGTGGTGTTAAACTTATTTCGGAACTACTTGTGAAATGTAACGTATGATGTGTATGTTGAATGATGCGATCCTGGTTGTAAGCAGTTTGGTTTGAAATCCTTCGTGATTTCGATTGACTACCGGGATTATATGGGCTCAAGTTTGAAAATTTGAGCGCTTCGGTGCTTGTTTTCGTACTTGTGCTCTTATAATTTGGTCGGTTCTGTTACAATATGTGCCCTTGTTTGGTACAAGTTCTGACATGCCATGTCCTATGTTATGCGTGGTGAATTGTGAAATCCAGTACTTCCTTATGTTTTATGTGCACCTTGATAACTAGTTTCAGTAACTCAGTAACATTAAACATGATATATGACAACACTAAGCAAGGTCCAAAAACTTAAAGTGCATATGAAGTACATGACGATGAATTAAATAACACAGAACATGCCCTAGGTACATGATTTACCTAAAGTACATCGACCATGTTCTGGGCATACAACTAGCATACTACTGAGTACAACGAGGCCACTTTCCCTTGTTCTGAGCATCGGGATTCTCCTCCATCGCTGCCTTCGCTCGGCGCACGCGCTCAAGCTTCCTCTCCCTCTCCTCTCTACACGCAGCAACACGCCTCATTTTCTCCTCTTCCTTGTGCTCCTTCGCTGCTGCCTCCTCTCTGCGTCTCTTTTCTAATATCTCCAGGCGCTCCGCATCCCACTCCTTCAAGCTTTGTAGAAGCCGCATGTCAGCCTCCTTGATTTCAGTGTCGATCCACTGCTCAAAATCACATAGCGGTGGAGGGGTCTGTAGCAAATTCAATTGTTTCAAATCTAATTATTATGCAAAACTTCATATGACACAAATTAATTAATAAACAAAAGCAATTTCTCACAATAAATGTACTGCGGCGCTGACGCTTTGTTGGTTCCCATGCAAAATTAGAACACATCCAATATCTCTGCTTATATGTTGCCTCATCTTTGGAAATATCTACCTTGCAAGAATCACCACAAAAGCACATGGGTATTGGCACACCGCTAGGGAGCGGCTTTGGGACGTATGGACTTTCGGTCATCCGTCCATAGTTACAATTCAACAAATTCGGTTCTAATATAACAAAACAAATAACAATAAATCTTAAAACTAAGGGTTTATTATATGATAAAACGAATCTATGCATACCTTTGTTTTCTAGCTTTTCCACGCCTAGGCATCCTACGGTTGTACAATACATACGAATTTTAAAATGTGAAGTTCATAGGTTAAGAATATGCCCTCATTTTACCAAATCGATTCGAAAAAATTAAGGAAGGGTGACAGGATACCTAGCTCTCGAAGATCCACGGATAAAATCCAACTTTTCACGGTCCAATAGGTCGATTAAAGAGCAACGGCGGAAGTGTCCAAATGAAAAACCCGAAGAGAAGGAGTAAGAAAACGAGAATGACTCGGGGAGGAAGAGGGGGGCAGGTTAAAACGTGGGTTCTTGGCGCTATGGATCTTGGCGCCAAGTCATGGCGCCATCGTAATTGGCGCCAAGGCTTGGCGCCAAGATACATGGCGCCAAGATACGCCACGTCGATTGCCACGGAGGCCACGTCGGCGGAGTCTTGGCGCCAGGAAATATGGCGCCATGCCGTTATATCTTGGCGCCATCGACAATGGCGCCAAGCTGAGGGTCCATTTTTTGAAATCTTTCCGCCAGGGGCCTATTTGAGAGAATCTTTCAAAAAAAGGGCCAAAAAACAAAAAAGACGGGTACCTATGCGTTAGGAATTCAGGATCATTAGAAGAATCCAATTCGAGTAGTACTAGAAAACTGAGCGCGCCATTGGCGCGCAAGCTTTTTTCATATATAACCCTTAGCTTTCTTTTGAGACAGAGTTTATGTCGATTTGATCATGTTATTTATTTAAAAAATTAAATTAAGGCTAACATTAAGTGTGCAACCCGAGTCTTTATTTCATAATCAGACATAAAAGGAATCTCTATTCTGGTTGGAGCACTGTTAATGGTTTAGGGATGTCACATGATTGATGTGAGGATTCATAACACCCCATTAATATTATTTTGATCTTATTTAAACTCATATGGTGGCCAATATCCGTCTTTGAACGTAGAGAGAAACAGAAGCACAGTCTTGCTTAAGCAAGCACGGTATTGATTAAGTATTCTCTTTAAGGACGGAGGAGCATAAGTAGCCAGAAGATTTAGGTAATTATGAAATGAGGAGAATTCGACCTCGAATTATGAAATTTGGCAATTGGATTTTTTATTTTTCGATTTTTATTTGATGTTTATATTTACCGTTAGAAAACATAGGAAAAATGTAGAGTAAAAACTTTCTAGTAAAACGTGTTATATTATGGGTCCATTGCATAGATCTATTTATGAGGATTCCGAAACAATTTGATTTTCTATTTTACGATTTTTCTGTGATTTATTACACAATTTCAAAGTTCTAGCAAATTTATTCATAAAAGAAAAAATTAATAGATAAGGGAAACCAGCTTCGGGCCGAATTCAGCCCTCTAAGGCCTAGGGAGCGGAAGGCAGGCCGGCCCATGAAAAGTCCTAGATTGTAGGTTGGTTTTGGAAAAGCTAGAGGGCTTTTCCGCAAAAAGAATTGAGAGAGGAGGTGGGACTGTGGGTTGATTTCGCTAAAGTTGGAGGGTTTTTTGCAAAATGACCGAGGTTCGCCCGATCTGGGCCGTATACGCGCCCGATCCGACGGACGGGAATTGCCGGCGACGTGGCACACGAAGGAGGCCCGAGCGATGGGGGCATATTTCGATATAGAAAGATGTGTATGTGTAGGGGATGGGGACGCTAGCTGAATTTCCCGTCCACAAATAAGGGGTGTTTGGTTCATAGCCCGTCCTGGGATGGGGACGCTAGCTGAATTTCCCGTCCACGAATAAGGGGGTGTTTGGTTCCACAGCTCGTCCCTGTCACATAAGATGTTTGGGCACATGTGGTGTATTAAATATAGACTAAAAAATAATTAATTACACAGATTGCGACTAATTTATGAGACAATTTTTTTAAGCCTAATTAGTTTGTGATTTGATACTGTGGTGCTACAGTAAACATGTGCTAATGACGAATTAATTAAGCTTAATAAATTCGTCTCGCGGTTTACTGACGGAATCTGTAATTTATTTTTTTTATTTGTATCAAACACCCCTAACATGGGATGTGACACCTAAGACTTGGGAGGCCATCATTCCGCATAAGTACAACAAAGCGCGTGACTGACTGCACGTCCAGAGGAACGACGTAAGATGATGGTTGGGTTAGGTCATTAGGCGTACGTTAAGGGGTAGTTACGGTTTTTTTATATATATATAGAATGGGCCAGCGAATAACACTACTGTCCGCCTGTCCGGTTCCTGTGTCAATGGATTTTTGTTTCTAGTACTTTTCGAACATGATCACATGATGAAGTACTCCGTATGTACTCTAAGTTGTAAGACATGCTGGAAACTAGTTTATTTGTGCTCATCCTGGCCTGGGCCGGATAAACTAGTAGTAGCTGTAACTACCAAAGTCCCGCAAAGATTTTTATATCTCAAGTCAAACAAACGTAAGTTTAACGAAGTTTATATAAATAATAATAACAATAATATATATGATATTAAATAGATACAATCAGATTCATGCATATATATAATGCAATATATCTTTATAGTAAATTTATTTAGTGTTATATGTGTTGAAATATAATCTTCCCTTAAAAAAATGTGTTGATAATCTACTCTTTAAAGTCAGTTAAACTTAAAATATTTTAACTTAGAACAAAACAAAAACTTCACTCTTCGCTGGACGAGGGTAGCTAGCTAGTAATACAGCCTTAATCGCGCATCCACAAATGTCGTTCACGAATTAACTGCTTGTGCAACTCAAGCGACTAGGACCGCGACCCTAACGACCACAAATCCGGAATGGGATGACAAATCGAGCTTTTTTTTTAAAAAAAAAGGCTTGCCATTTTGTTCCAGGTCAAAAATCACGTAATTGAACCATCATACCTTCTCAGCACACCAATATACCTACATACAAGAATTCTAGTGGGAATGAGTTTTGTTATCTAAATGCATATTAAAAAGGGAGTAGTACAAGTTAGAGTACCCCCCCCTCAGACATGTTGGCTCTCTTGGGAATCTATTCGGTTTGGTGTGTTTATCACGAGAAATAGTTGGTTTGGTTTTGATGCAATGATGTTAACCAATTCATTTTGTCTGTTCTATGACAAGGGTTGATTCTCCAACCATCTGTTCTCTAGTGGTGGAAAATTATAAACTTATTTTGGGAGTTTTTTCACTTGTTACTAGATCCAATTCCTAGCGGCAAGTGGATTTTGGGGCCATCAAAGTCTTGCATGGCAATGACGTTTGTAGGTGTCCTTTTTATCTTATTGCTCTTTGATTGCAATTTTCAAATTCTGACAAATAATCGAAGAAAGAAGACAACTATATCAGCTTTTGATGTACTCTATTTTTATGGTCATTTTGTCACAAATTATTCATATTTTACAATAGTAATAATTTTTCTTGATAAATATCCGACATAAGACATTCTTTTGAGCGTTTTTATTAAAAAACATTTTTTTATCGAGAGAATGAGAACCGGAATCGCACGCATACGTGACCTTGGGGTGTGTTTAGATGGGGTGAGTTGGGGTGAAAAGTTACTGTAGCACTTTTCGTTGTTATTTGGTAAAATTTGTCCAATCATGGATTAATTAGACTCAAAAGATTCGTCTCGAACTTTACAGACAAACTATGTAATTAGTTTGTTTTTTTACCTACATTTAATATTTAATACATGTGTTTAAAGATTTGATGTGATGGGTGGAAGAGGAAATTTTTGGGGCTTGCATGGGAAAAGAACGCGGCCCAAATGCAATGCAAGCGCGCCGCTGCCCCTTTCCCAGCCGTAGCACCGCATGTGCTCGCAAGTCAACCCACTGCATTGACCGCCAGCCAGCCGCGCCCGCGCGCGCCGCGAGCTCAAAGAGTCAAGACCACCACGTGCTCACCGCCTCACCGCACCCCCGTCCGGCCCTCCCCGCCCGCCTCACCGCACGAACGGCACGGCCAAGCCGCGCTCCGCTCTGCCACCCGGCCAATGCCGACGCCACCACCCGCCCACGCCCGCCGCCTCCTCGCGGCCCCACTCCTCGCCATCCTTGCCCTCGCCGCCGTCGCTGCCAATGCCAATGCTGCGACGCCGCCGTCGCCGGCCGACGCGCTGCTGGCGTGGAAGTCGAGCCTTGGCGACCCGGCGGCGCTGTCCACGTGGATGAACGCCACCCAGGTCTCCTTCTGCACCACCTGGCGCGGGGTCGCCTGCGACGCCGCCGGCCGCGTCGTGTCGCTCCGTCTGCCCGGGCTCGGCCTCACGGGTGGCCTGGACGCGCTCGACCCGGCCGCGTTCCCGAGCCTCACCTCCCTCGACCTCAAGGACAACAACCTGTCCGGCGCCATCCCGGCGTCGCTCTCGCAGCTCCGCGCTCTGGCCACGCTCGACTTGGGCAGCAACGGGCTCAACGGCACCATCCCGCCGCAGCTCGGCGACCTCTTGGGCCTCGTCGAACTCCGCCTGTTCAACAACAACCTCGTCGGCGACATCCCGTATCAGCTCAGCAGGCTCCCAAGGATCGTCCAGCTCGACCTGGGGTCCAACGACCTGACTAGCGCCCCGCTCTCACCGATGCCCACGGTGGAGTTCCTCTCGCTCTCCCTCAACTACCTCAACGGCAGCTTCCCGGAGTTCGTGCTCAAGAGCGGCAACGTCACCTACCTCGACCTGTCGCAGAACGGCTTCTCCGGTCCGATCCCGGACGCGCTGCCGGAGCGGCTGCCGAACCTGCAATGGCTCAACCTGTCAGCCAACGCGTTCTCCGGCCGGATCCCAGCGTCGCTCGCGAGGCTGACGAGGCTCAGGGACCTGCACCTTGGCGGCAACAGCCTTACTGGCGGCGTCCCAGACTTCCTCGGGTCCATGTCGCAGCTGAGGGTCCTTGAGCTCGGCAGCAACCCGCTCGGCGGGCCGCTCCCGCCGGATCTTGGCCGGCTCAAGATGCTGCAACGTCTCGACGTGAACAACGCCAGTCTGGTCTCCACTCTGCCGCCGGAGCTCGGCAGCCTCAGCAACCTCACCTTCGTCGATCTCTCAACTAACCATCTCTCTGGGGGATTGCCGGCGTCTTTCGCCGGGATGCAGAGGATGCGGGAGTTCGGCATATCGTCCAACAACCTCACCGGCGAGATCCCAGGGCAGCTATTCACGAGCTGGCCGGAGCTCATATCGTTCCAAGCGCAGACGAACTCTTTGACCGGAACCATTCCACCTGAGGTCGGCAACGCGACGAAGCTGCTAATCTTGTATCTCTTCAACAACAACCTCGCCGGCGGGATCCCGTCGGAGCTCGGCGGGTTGGTGAACCTGGCTGAACTGGATTTGTCGGTGAACTCGCTCAGCGGACCGATACCAAGCTCGTTCGGCAACCTCAAGCAACTCACGCGGCTGGCGCTCTTCTTCAACGAGCTCACCGGCAAGATCCCGCCGGAGATCGGCAACATGACGGCGCTGCAAATCTTGGACGTCAACACCAACGACCTGGAAGGCGAGCTGCCTTCCACCATCTCGTTGCTGAGGAACCTCCAGTACCTGTCAGTGTTCGACAACAACATGAGTGGTACCGTCCCACCGGACCTCGGCGCAGGGCTGGCATTGACCGATGTGAGCTTCACCAACAACAGTTTCTCCGGCGAGCTGCCGCAGAGACTCTGCGACGGCTTCGCGTTGAATAACTTCACAGCGAACCACAACAACTTCAGCGGCAAGCTGCCGCCGTGCTTGAAGAACTGCTCCGAGCTGTATCGGGTGCGGCTGGAGGGGAACCATTTCACCGGCGACATCTCGGAGGTGTTCGGGGTCCACCCCAGCATGGACTACCTGGACATCTCCGGGAACAAGCTGACTGGTCGGCTTTCAGATGACTGGGGACAATGCACCAAGATCACACGCCTGAAGATGGATGGCAACAACATATCAGGCGCCATTCCTGCGGCGTTTGGGAACATGACAAGTTTGCAGGACCTCAGCTTGGCTGCGAACAGCTTGGCAGGCGCTTTTCCACCTGAGCTGGGTAATCTCAACTTCTTGTTCAATCTCAACCTGAGCCATAACTCCTTTTCCGGGCCGATTCCGACAAGTTTGGGCAACAATTCCAAACTGCAGAAACTTGATTTGTCAGGGAACATGCTTAATGGGACCATACCAGTGGGCATCGACAATCTTGGCTCACTAACCTACCTTGATTTGAGCAAGAACGAATTGTCAGGGCAGATACCAAGTGAGCTCGGTAACCTGTTTCAGCTGCAGACCCTGCTTGATTTGAGCAGCAACTCACTGTCTGGTCCTATCCCTTCAAATCTTGTGAAACTGGCGAACCTACAGAAACTGAATTTGTCACACAATGAGCTCAATGGTTCAATTCCAGCAAGTTTCTCTCGCATGTCGAGCCTGGAGATTGTTGATTTCTCTTACAATCAGCTCACCGGTGAAATACCATCAGGCAATGCTTTCCAGAACTCTTCGGCTGAGGCTTACATTGGGAACCTAGGGCTCTGCGGCAATGTGCAAGGCATTCCTTCCTGCGACCGCAGCTCCACTTCAGGGCATCACAAGAGAACAGTCATTGAAATAGTTTTCTCAGTAGTTGGGGCAGTGTTGCTGGCAGGCATTGTTGCTTGCCTCATCCTAGCATGCAGAAGGAGACCCAGGGAACAGAAAGTGTTGGAGGCAAGCACAAACGATCCTTATGAATCAGTGATCTGGGAGAAGGAAGGGAAATTCACATTCCTCGACATCGTGAATGCCACTGACAGCTTCAATGAATTCTTCTGCATCGGTAAAGGTGGGTTTGGGAGCGTGTACAAGGCCGAGCTCCCCAGTGGGCAGGTCGTGGCCGTGAAGCGCTTCCATGTGGCCGAGACAGGAGACATATCAGAAGTGAGCAGGAAGAGCTTCGAGAACGAGATCAAGGCACTGACAGAGGTCCGTCACCGGAACATCGTCAAGCTCCATGGCTTCTGCACCAGTGGAGACTACATGTACCTGGTGTATGAGTACCTGGAGAGGGGCAGCTTGGGGAAGACATTGTACGGGGAAGAGGGCAAGAAGAAGCTGGACTGGGGCATGAGGGTGAAGGTGGTCCAGGGGGTTGCTCATGCCCTGGCCTACCTCCACCATGACTGTAGCCAGCCCATTGTTCACCGTGACATCACTGTGAACAATATCCTGCTTGAGTCAGAATTTGAGCCGCGGCTGTCTGATTTTGGCACGGCAAAGCTGCTTGGCTCTGCTTCCACAAACTGGACTTCTGTAGCAGGATCATATGGCTACATGGCTCCAGGTAATCTTTTTGTATCTGCTTACAGCTTACTATTCATGGACCATATAGTTTTACAGATTTTACTTGAATACATAACACCCTGATCTGAACTATTAAGTAGTATATACCAGTAACAACTAAGATCCCTCTTAGGCTCCTAGTGCTGAAAAGAAATATAATGTTATGGAAAGCAACATTTTTTCAGATATTTTCACCATAGTTATTAAGGCGGTAAGGCGAGTTGCGGCGCCCGACCCCCTTCCAGACGCCTAGGCGTTTAAGGCGCGAGGCGAGGCGACGCCATACAAACATCTTAATATATAATACCACTAGAAATCAGAAGCAAATCATACCATATAATACCATAATAAATAGTGCCCCTAGAGTAACAGGGCATAACATAAAGTAGAAAAATAGCAAATCTGAAATCTCTCATCTCTCAATGGGAGCAAATTAGACTCTAGTGACCTAAATAAAGTAGCAAAATAGCATAAGTGCTGATCTGAAATCTCTAGTCAACAACTTAACATCATCTAGGCATGTCCATTCAAGATGTCTCTCATCTCCATTCTAATTGCAATGGTAGTTTTGATGCACGTTCTTGTGTCCCTAAAGCCACCTGCCAAGAAGCAGAGGAGAGTAGAGAGCAAGCAGAGGAGAGTAGAAGGGGGAGGAAGAGCAGAGCCGCAGAGCAGCAGAGGAAAGATGAGGGGAGGACATACCTGCCACTGCCACTCGCGCGGAGCAGATTTGGTCGCGGCTCGTGGCGGACTCGCAGTCGCGGTTACGGACGGGGCCGGAGTCAGTCGCGGCTTGCGGCGGACTCACAGTCGCGGTTGCGGACGGGGCCGGGGTCGGTCGCGGCTCGCAGCGGACGGGGCGGAGTCGTGCGGACGGGCCAGACTCGCCGTGGGCCAGTCGCCTGCGCCTGCGCCGGCGCCGGCGCCGGATTGCAGGTGCGCCGCCGCCCTCTTCTCTCTTCCTCTCTCCTTCCTTTCCCTCTCCCTCTCCCTCTCTCGACTGACGCGATTAAAGAACGCGATGGGGATTGGGGAGTCTTCGGCGGGAGGTGTAGGCGCGCAGCAGCTTTCGCTTCCCGCGCTCGCGCATTGCCCCGCTGTTTTCCCGCGCGAGCGCGCGGCGCCGCTCTTTCCCGCTCCTTTCCCGTCCTGCGGCGTCCGCCTCAACGAAAACGACGACTAGGCGACGCCATCTGCGCCTAGGCGACGCCATACGCGATGAGGTCACGGCAACTGCGACGCCCCGTTTGAAAAACCGCTCGGACGCCTAGGCGACGCCTAGTCGTCGCCTAGGCGACGCCTAGTCGTCGCCTAGGCGACGCCTTAAAAACTATGATTTTCACTAACACTGAGGCACTTTGCTTGATGATGTATCGTGATGCAGCACACTAACTTGTGTCATGTCTGGTTTTACTCTTGCAGAATTGGCATACACGATGAACGTCACAGAGAAATGCGATGTTTACAGCTTTGGAGTGGTTGCTCTGGAGGTGATGATGGGGAAGCATCCTGGTGACCTCTTAACCTCCCTGCCGGCTATCTCCTCTTCCACAGAAGAAGATTTATTACTCCAGGACATACTAGACCAGCGGTTGGAGCCTCCAACGGGTGACCTTGCAGAAGAAATTGTGTTTGTGGTGAGAATCGCGCTCGCTTGCACACGGGCAAATCCCGAATCACGGCCTTCCATGCGATCAGTTGCTCAAGAGATATCAGCGCATACTCAGGCTTATCTTTCTGAACCGTTCAGAGAGATCACAGTAAGCAAGCTAACAGACTACCAGAAGTGATGTTTGCCTGTGAAAAGGTTTGAAGCTCAACAAGTGAGATTTGTAGTTATTGTGCTTTTTTGGATGCAGTTTGAGAGGACTAATTTTCTCTCAGTTTCCATACTGATAGGCCACGAAACTATTCTGGAAATCCTCAGAAGTCTCTATGTACACAAAGTTAGCTGTATTAAATTCGCTACTATGCTGATGTTCGAAGGGGCTAAACATGCAGCTGTAGGGTAGGTAGTGGAAAACCACAAATTGAAACTTGTAAGAGGTGTTCTTCAGCCACTTTGCTTATTATTTCTCAAATATGACGAGCTTTCTCTGAGATGATACTGCACATTGTGTGTGACCTTCTATTCCTACTTAAATGCAAGGCAGAGCTCTTGCCAGTTTCCTTCAAAAAAAAAAAAACCGCACAGATGTCTCACTACTTGAACAGTTTCATGTAAATGCTGCATCAATATTTCTATGGAAGTCAGGAATCAGGACAAGTGCTGCTCGCTACAGCGCCCACATAATTGTAGAAATATACCAAGCAGAGTAGCGCGATTAGAAAATGGTCTTTACCGGTAGAAAAAAAAGACCCTACAGGTGCATATAAACAACAACAACATAGCCTTTTGTCCCAAACAAGTTTGGGTAGGCTAGAGATGAAACCCAAAAGAGACGAGAAACAGAGAGACACATAAAGAGACATAAAGGGCACAAGACAAAAAGAGGTCACGGTTCAGACACGTTGATTGCCAATCTCCAAACGCTCCTGTCCATAGCTAAATCCTTGAAGATATTCCACTCTTTAAGATCTCTCTTAACGGACTCGAAGTTAGTTTAGGTCGACCTCTACCGCTCTTTACATTATCGGCCCGCTTTAGAACTCCATTACGCACCGGCGCCTCAGGAGGCCTCTATTGGACATGTCCAAACCATCTCAACCGATATTGAATCAATTTCTCCTCAATTGGTGCCACCCCAACCCTATCCCGAATATTATCGTTCCGGACTCTATCCCTTCTTGTGTGCCCACAACACCAACGCAACATACGCATCTCTGCTACACTCAATTGCTGAATATGTCGTCTTTTTGTAGGCCAACACTCAGCACCGTATAACATCGCCGGACGAATCGCCGTCCTATAGAACTTACCTTTCAGCTTCTGAGGCACCTTTTGTCACAGAGGACGCCAGAAGCTTGACACCATTTCAACCAGCCAGCTGAAATTCTATGTCTAACATCTTCATCAATGTCTCCATCCTTTTGTAGCATCGACCATAAATACCGAAAAGTATCCTTCTTGGCCACCACTTGCCCATCGAGGCTAATGTCTCCCTCCTCATGCCTAATCGCGCTGAAATCGCACCTCATGTACTCGGTCTTAGTCCTACCGAGTACAGGTGCATATAAAGTGACCTATATTTATTTATTGAAATTGCAGTACAACCACCGACTACAATTCTTTTGAACTTCCCAACATCTATCATGCTGGTGCAGTGGTGCTCAATGTGGTTGAGGAATCCCGTTTGCTACCAGCAGGTGAGAGTACCTTTTTGTGGTGCATCTGCTAGGATCGGCTGGCAGCCTGTAACGATCTAGCTTCGTTTGGCAGCACCCAACTAGCTGGATAACAGCTAGGCGCAATCAGATAGCTAGAATTTTGGGAGAGGAAGAGACCAGGGTAGTTTAGGGTTCTATGTTTGACTGTTTGTTTGTTCAACATGTCTGCCTGCTCAACTACAGGACATATTAGACATTGCAGAAGAAACTATACATGTTCGTCGCATACTCAGGCGTGTCTTTCTGCACCATCCCGACAGATCCTAGTAGTAAGCAAACTAACAGACTACCTGAAGCAATAAATACCTGTGCAGAAACCAACAGTTCTAGAGCATCAAGTTTCTCAAGTTCTAGTACCAAAGACAAGAACTAGGAAAGTTTATTGGTAGAACTGGTTGATAGACTACGAAATTATTATGGAAGTCACCAATTGCAAGAATTAGTCTGTAGTCAACTTAGGTGTTCTACTTTATTGCCATACTTATGATTTATTGCTCCATTTGACGGGAAGGGCTAAATATGTAACTGAATATAGATATCAGAAGGCAGCAGGCTAAGAGAAACTATTGTCACTTTATTTTCCTTACCCTTTTCTGGCTGTGCATGATAAGTTCTTAGTTCTCTCTAAATCTTTTTGACGATGGAAGTGCAGCTCCCAGCATAAGTTTTCCCTCAATGCATGACGGGTATATCTATGCCACTTCTTGAAAATAATTTCTTATGCATATTCTTTTCAAAACAGTAGTAGAAATGAATCAAGTACAAAAAAGTAAGAACTTCTTAAACGTGTCATATCAGAAAGGCATGCAGAGAAAGACAGCAAATCTCCTTAAACATATAATGTTTTTTTACTGAAATTGCTATATAACAGTTAACTATAATCCTTCTGGCATACTCTCAGCATTACATCTTAAAGCATACAAAGAAAGGCAGCAAATCTTCTGCCGTACTAGGGGAGGAAAAAAAAAGAGAAGATTGGATTGCTAAGTATAGTAGAGAAGACATCATTACTCTTACTCCATTTTTCAGCTTGTATCACTTGTGGAAAACATAGGTACGGAAGATGGATCACTCTTTTCTTTCGAAAGAAAATGATTGATAGGCCGCACCTTTTGCATAATTTTGTATTGTATGCGATCAACAAACAAGAAAACAGAATACCTCAACTTCGCAATGGAAAAGAGCATCCCATACCACAGCCAGAATCCAAAAACAATTCCACCGATCACACAGTAGTACAGCCATTGGTCCTGGCATTCTCCGCCATTTCCCTCATCAAATGCCTGTGACGGATCTTGGCAAGAAATGTTCAAAGGAGGTCCACAGAGGTCAGGATTGTTTCCATAAATCGATGGGTCTATGAGTGTCTGAAGTTGATTCCCGGTAGGTATCTTGCCTGACAAATGGTTGTTTGAGAGATTCAATGTGTTAAGGGACTGCAAACTACTCATGCCTGGAGGAATGGGTCCTGAAAGTTCATTCCACGAAAGATCAAGGGACTCAAGATATTTGAGGCTACCAATGTTTTTAGGAATGGTACATGACATATTGTTTCTTGACAGGTTCAGAAATCGGAGGCCTTGGAGATTGGTTAACTCTTCAGGGATGCAGTGCGACAGTGAATTGCCTGACAAATCGATGCCTGTCATCAGCTCAAGTATTCTTTGGAATATCAGCTCTTGTCCCTTCCAGATGATGTCAATTCTATCCTGATAGGTGGACCCATCTAGCGATCCTATACTGGAATTAATTTTCGGATGTTTCATGGACTCTAAGTTTCCCAACTTTGCTGGGATCAATCCTGTCAATCCATTGTGGGACAAGTCTAGCAACTGAAGTTGTGAAAGCTGTGATAACTCCGGAGGAATTTGACCAGTGAAGTTGTTCGAACTAAGTCTAAGGATTTTCAGTGCTGGAGCACGGCTTCCAATCCAAGGAGGAATATCACCATGGAACCTGTTGTTCCCAATATCTACAGTGGCCAGCTGCTGGCATCCCTCAACGACACTTGGAAATTCTCCAGTGAAGCTATTGCCGGCAAGATGGAGCGATTCTAGAGAACAGATGTGGGTCAGTGGGGCTTCAGGGATCTTACCCGAGAAAGAGTTGTGTGATAGGTCCATAAACTGCAGAGCCTGCATCTCCCACCAGCAGTCCGGCAGCTCTCCGGTGAGATTGTTGTTGGACAGGTCCAGTATCTGCAGGGACAGCAGCTTGCAGAAGGCCGCGCCGGACCTGTTGGAGGAGGAGGAGCTGTTGAGCACGTTGAAGCTGGTGTCGTACAGGCGCCGTGCCGGTGCCACCTCATCAGAGAAGCTATCGTCGGCGAAGCTCTCATCAATGTTGTCGTAGTCGTCTGCCGGTGCCACCTCATCAGAGAAGCTGCCGTCGGCGAAGCTCACATCAAAGTCGTCGTAGTCGACCTCATCAGAGAAGCTGCCGTCGGCGAAGCTCACATCGAAGTCGTCGTAGCCGTCAAGGTCCATGCTCATCGCCAGGTGCACTGAGGAGGATAGTAGCAGGTGGCAGAGGCAGAGGTAGATGAGAAGGATTTGGGAGCCTCGTGCGTGCTCTGCCATGGCTAGCTCGGGGTTTGAGCCTTGGAAGCTAGTGGTAGTGGGCGATCTTTTGTTGTTAGTTTTCAGCTCGGAGGTCACTTGTGGATGATTAAGTAACAAGTGCAGCGTGGTTGACGACGACCACGGACTCGCGGTCGTTGTGGCATTTGGAGCACACATCGTGCACGGGGAACACGGCACTAGGACTAGCGGTGCAATGGTGGCCGGCAAGACCACGGCGGGCACTCTCAGACCAACGACCGACTACTAGTCAAGAACGAAAAGCGAGAAGGAAATGAATTTAGGTAGGGGGTTTTGTGAGAACTACCTTGAAAACGATGGTACTCGTGGGTGCATAAGCCAGTCGCGACCTCCTCCGCGTCCACTTCCTCAGCCATCTCGTCATTCTGGCGAGCACTTCGGAAACGTCCGGCCCGCACCGCGCTGGTGCTGCGTCTTGGATACGTCACAGCTCACAAGATACGCAGACGCGCCGTCGATGAGGCGTTCCGTCGAACAACGTCCGTGCGCGTACCGGGCAGGCCGCTGCGACGAACGGACGCCCGCGATGTGCAACTGCACTAACGTCGCGTCAACTCAGGGAGAGCAAGAGCATGTAAATCTCGGCTTATTGGGGGCGTCGCCCTGATGCCAAACCGCCTGCTGCAGCTGCAGGTGGGGAGAGAGACTTTCCGAGAGAGTTTGATTTTTTTCGGAATTTCTAACCACGTGTTGCAGCCGGCTGGGCCTCATCCGGCCCAACCACAGATATATTGTGGCCGAGGTCCGTGATTCTTAGCCTCATGGGCTTTGGCTCGACAGCTGGAAAGTGCGCTTCTAAAAAAAAGAAAGAAAGAAAGAAAGAAAGAAAGAAAGAAATGCCAATATCAATACATAACCCACTAGCACGGCTTATCATACATTTTTGCATATCGTGCACCATCACATACATTGTGTAAATGAATTCAAGTTTACATAAGAGTTTCACAACCTAATAGTTTCATCACTCTCGTACATTAGTATGTTTTTTTTAACGCAATCTCGTACATTAGTAGGTAAATGAAATGTTCAGATTATAAGAGCATCCAGGAGATTTATAGAACAACTCTCTATTTTGATATTTTAGCGAAAAGGAAAAAAGGTGTCCTCTAACCGTTTGGTAAAGGAACTCCTTAATAAAAATAAAAATTTGTCAAATATCCTCTCCAACCAGTAAGTTTTCGTAGTCGAAACCGTTAAAGGATTCTAGATGAGAAAGCGGTAAGAGACAAAGAAACTATTAAAAAGGACTGGTTGCTTAGATGGAGTTACCAATACAAAATCGTTTAGAAAGTTATTATTGGATACTGTTGGAAAAAGACAAAATATAATGTTGCTATTGCTTCTGTTAACTTGTTAGATCTATTAGTTTAGCTCGTAAACTAGATCAAACCCCTAGAGATGCTCTTAGTCATATTAGTTTTGTACTAAGTCAAATTGCTCAACTTTGATCTCATCTATAGTAAAATGCACCAACATCGATCACAACTCCTCACTCTTCGGTGGCAGAAAGAAGAAGGAAGACACCAGAAAGAAGAAGTTCCTCAATTCCGCCTACAGGAATGTTGGCCGTCGTTCGTTGGGTATTTGTTCTCAGGCCATTTGCCGAGTGTTTGCCTGTGCGGTCATCCATACTGTAAAACATCTAACAAGTTAGGTTTTAAGCTGTGCTATTCACAGCGTGGATACTATTTTGTAATCCAGAGCACTTGTAATGTGTTGATGTACCCAGCTATCATATAATATAATTCTTCTTTCGTCGAACAAAAAAACATTATGTATCACAAAAAGAGCATATATTATATTTTTTATTAAAATTGCTATATAACAGTTGACTAAAATCCTTCTGGCATTCCTCTCGATATTACACCATTACAAAAGCATCAAATCTCCTGTCGTACTTGGGGAAAATAAAGAGAAGATTGGGCCAAGTATAGTAGAGAAGATATCGTACTTCCATTCTTGAGCTTATATCACTTGTTAGAAAAACACAGCTACAAAAATGGATCACTGTCTTTCAAAAGAAATTGATCGGTACGCTTCTTGTATTTGCAATCAGCAAAGAAGAAAACAGAACGCCTCAGCTTGGCAATGGAAAAGAGCATCCCACGCCACCGAGAACAATTCTAGCTGTCACACAGTACCTGAGAAGGAGTTGTTTGAGATGAGCTGCAGAGCCTGCATCTCCCACCAGTAGTCCGGTAGGTAGCTCTCCGGTGAACTGGTTGTTGGACAGGTCCAGTATCTGCGGGGACAACAGCCTGCAGAAGGCCGAACCGGACCTGTTAGAGGAGGCGTTACTGTTTTGTTGCACGGTGAAACCGTTGCCGTAGAGGCGCCGTGCCGGCGTCACATCGCCAGAGAATCTGTCATTGGCGTCGTCGAAGTCGAGGTCCATGCTCATCGCCAGGTGGGCGGAGCATGATAGTAGCAGGAGACACTGGCAGAGATAGGTGAGCACGTTCTGGGAGCCTCGTGCGAGATCTGCCATGGCTAGCTCTCGCCTCTCGGTTTCAGTAGTGAATGATTTTTTTCTTGTTCTTTTTTTTAGTTATATAGTTTGGAGGACACTTGGCACTTGTATGGTTAAGTAACCCGAGTGCAGCATGGTTGACGACAACCTCGATCACGGTTACGGTCATGGAATTTGGAGCACATTGTGGATGGATAACACGGCATTAGGTCTGTCAGAGGAATGGCCGACAAGACTTCAAGGAAGAAGTGCACATGGGCTAGCACACTGAAATTTGAAAAACACGGCATTAAGACTATCGGTGGGGACTCTCCAGGAAAGCAACTTTGAGTGAAGGAAGAAGAATTTAGGAAGTGGTTTTGTGATACCTTGAGAACGATGGGCACTGTGAACAATCCAGCAGTGGCCGGTTGATGCTCCTGGATCTCTTTCTCATCAACTCCCTCGGTCGTTTGAGGACGAGCGTTAGCTCAGTTGGTGCGAGCGGCCGGGTGCGCGAGCGGCCGGGTGCGAGTTTGATTCCGGGGAACCGCAACTTGCGTGCCTCACCTGGTTACTGTGCACTTTTAGCCTAATAAATTCTAGTTACCTCACATGGATGAGCCACCATTGTTATATATTTCAGCCGTGTACTGTTAGCCCTACTTATAGGTTGTAGATCTAACTTGCGCACTAGGTTGTGTGAGTGTGTTAGGGCGTGTGCGTTGCGGAGGTGTGTGTTGGTGCGTGCGTGAGTTCAGATACTACAAACCTGTACTCGAAGTTGAGGCAATAAAAAAAAACTCCCTCAGTCGTTTCGCTACTGTCATGAGCACAAGAGCAGTGGCGGATCTAGGATGAGGACGGAGGCTAGAGCTAGAGATTAATGATGAATTTGAGACTAAGTAATAGTAATTTAGTGAAGAAATTAAGCTCAAGGGGGCTGCAGCACCCCCAGCCCCCCGGGATCCGCCCCTGCACAAGAGGGGCGTCCGAACGCATCGCGCTGCACTTTGAATTTTCCACAAGAAACACGAACACGCCAGCTGTGAGGCGTTCCATCGAACACCATCATGGTTATCGAGAACAAGAGGGGCGTCCGAACGCATCGTGCTGTCACTTTGATTTTTTTTGTTCAATTTGGTCACGATCTATGCATTTTTGGATATTCAATTTAGATTGGGTAGTTCGGTCAATAACCAAGGTTAACCAAATGCCTACCGCTACAAATTTTGACTAATAATTAGCCATATTATATGCGAGTTTAGAGCACATACAACTTGTATCAACAGATTTGTGTTCAATTGGTCCCCGAGATGATATTGATTTTTGAGTTCAATACATTGACGGCCCTTAAATTTGTAGCCTCGTGCCACTTAGATCCACAAACTCTCAAACCCAAAATTTGCCACCCTAAACTTGTTAAGTCGTGCCATACCCCTTCGAGAGTTGCTGACTAGGATAATTTTTTTTGCAAAAAACACCCTGCCATGGTTATCTTCTACCTCCCATCATCCTTTCTGGACCCGGTGCGACGAGGCAGACGCGCTGACCCGGTGCGACGAGGCAGGAGGCGGGCTCGCTGGCGTCGTGGCAGGCCAACCTCCTGTTCGAGCCCACCGAGTTCGAGGGCACGGGGGTGCTGGTGCACCTGGGCATCTACGAGGCAGCCAAGGGCATCTGCAGGTGATGCCGGAGATTGAGGCGCACGCGGGGCGCGCGCCGTGGCTGCGGCTCACGGGCCACTCGCTTGGCGGCAGCCTCGCGGTGCTGTTCAGCCTTGCCGTCCGCTGGCATCAAATCCATGTACGGCGACGACGAGCCGGTGGAACCGCCGCCAGCGCACGCCCCGCTCGGCAGCGGAAGCCGCAGCGCCGCCGCGCATGGGCTGCTGGTGCTCAAGACGCACTGCAAGTACCCCGGCACTCGCCAAGGCCGCGGCGCGCGACTGGTTCGGGGCGCTCGTGCACGCGGCGGAATCGTCGGCGCCGGCGCGCGCGCCGCTGAACCTCATCACCTTGGTCGACGTCAGCGGCAGCATGGCAGGTAAAGTTGAAAACGGACGGGATAAATCCCGTTTCGTCCGGAACCGTATACCGTATTTTTCCGTCCGTTTTCGTTTTTTCCGGTATAAACGGAAACGAAACCGAAAACGGGATGGAATGAACCGGGAACAGGATCGAAAACGGTAGAGCATTTGTCCGTCCGTATTTGCGGTATCCCGTTTTCAACCAGGATTATCCCGTTTTTATCCCGTTTTTTGGTTATCCGGGATAGGTCTGCACCTGTGGCCTGCTCACTCAGTCCACGGCTCCACGCGCCAGAGGCCCAATTTGGCCCAACAGCCCAGCAGCCGCCGCCGCACCACCCGCCGCCGACGCGACCTGTGCTGATGTCGCGCTCTGGAGGACGAGGAGACCGTGATGAACCATTAAATAAACACGTATGAGTGCTGCCTGCCGGAGGACTACTGTAGTTTTTTTTAATTTACTACTGCACTGTATTGGATACTCCTATTGGCGTATTGCTGTTTCCTGTTTGTGTTGAACACATGCTGAGCACGTGATGTGTCATGTCTTTTTATACTAATATTTATGTGTGGTACCGTGGTCAGTGGATATTTGATATTTGGTATTGCACTTTGGTCTCGGTATTTGAGCTATCATAAGCAACATATATGTTTCGGCTTAAGTTTCCGCTTACCGTTCGTTTCCGTCTATTTTCCGATCGTATTTACCCGTTTTCGTATTACCGTTTATCCCGCTACCGTTTTCGCTGCCGGCTGTCCAGCTCCCGCTTCCGTTTCCGTCTAAAAATATGAAAACGAAAACGGTAGAGTGATTTTCCGTTCGTTTCCGTCCGTTTTCATCCTTAATGGCAGGCCACAAGCTGGAGCTGGTGAAGTGCGCCATGGGGTTCCTCATCAACAACCTCAGCTCTGGCAACCGCCTTAGCGTCGTCGCCTTCTCCACCGTCGTGCACCGCGTCATCCGGCTGACGCACATGTCCGACGACCGGAAGGTTGCTGCCAAGCGCGCGGTGGAGTCTCTCGCTGCATCCGGCTCCACCAACATCCGCGACCGCCTCGACGTGGCCGCTATGGTGCTCGACGGCCGGCGACACAAGAACGCTGTCGCCAGCGGCCCAGCGTCATCCTTCTCTCCGACGGTCAAGACTCAAGACCCCACCCGTGCCTCAACAAGGCGCTGTACACGCCCATGGGCGTGACGTATGTACATCCTGCAGCCCGACAGCGGCGTGTCACCGCGGCACCTGTTCCGGCTGAACTCGGACGACGCCGGCATCTGTGGCGGCTCGGAGCGCCCGCCGAGGGCCCTTGGTGGCCAGCGCGATGCGCGCGTTCCTCAACTCGTCGCACCAGCTTGAGACGCTGAGCCAGGGCGCCACCGCGGCTCCGGAAGCAGCCGGCACCGTCATCCCCTACTACAGCTTCTTTGTCTATGGTAGGGTGTTTTTTTTATAAATGTTTATCTAAGTCAACAGGCACACGAAGGGGTATGGACTTGCAATGCATGACTTAACAAGTTCAGGGGGTAAATTTCACATTTGAGAGTTCGTGTACCTAAGTGACACAAGTCCGCGAGTTTAAGGATCGCCGGTGTATTTAACTCTTGATTTTTAGCAATTGACTACATATTATAAGAAAATTTAAGGGTCAAAAATCTACTATGTATGATTTTTTCCTATGATCAGATAGGATTATCATTTCTGGATAGAGGGATATGAATTTCTTCTTCAACTGCCCTCCTATTTCTCTCGTGAACCTCAGGGGATCTTAATCAAGTACATAAAAACAAGAAAACTTATTCTTAAATATATATCATATCAGAAAGGAGCATATAATGTTTTTTACTAAAAATTGCGAACACAAGATTAAAATGTGCCCTTGTGTTTCGTTTTGTGATGAGTGATTGTCAATATAATCCACGAAGAAGGTTGAGTGGTGATTAACCCTACCATAGCGAAAACTATGTGTGCGACATGTCTCTTGGCTTGTGTTGTGCAGGTGTGGAGCTCGGAGGCGGTGGTCGACGGTGGGACGAAGGTCAAGTAGAGACGTGCCATGTCAATAAACCGGGAGTGGTGAAGGGAGGACGTGAGGCTTGGACCGAGGAACCAGGAGGCTAGGTGACTAGCCGTGATGGCTGACATCTAAGACATCGACAAGCGCAAGCGTACATAGGAGTGACCGTGTTGACCAAGTCAAGACAGAGGACATGCAAGTCGAGCGGGGCTCAGAGGACTTGGCGGCTGGCCGGTCGAGGACGGCAGTGACACGTGTCGAGCGGCGGGGGATGCATATGGAGTATGCTACTCGCGAGTGGGTTTGGTGGTTTGGGCCTCAAAACCATCGGTGGCAGGTTTACGGGTTTGGGCCTCAAAACCCAGGCGGAGGTTCTAAGGAGGAACGGACTGCATGTGGCGGCATCAGGGAGTTCACATCGAGGCGAAGCTACTAATGAGGTGGCACAGTGGCCGTCGGATGAAGATGACACCGGGTTGGACCATAACGCCCTTAGGCTAAGTGGTTTGACCAATTGTATCCAGGGGCAAAACTGAGATTGTGTAATAGCCATTGAAAGCATCTAGGCCCCGAGAGTTGGTTTCAGCAATTGATGAGAACGTAATATTACCATGACTAACGTGTGTTTTGCAAAAACTTTGGTAAGTTAGGTCATGGGAATGGAGACTGTTTTGGGCTCTATGGTATTCATGCCCCTTGGTGTAAATCGTTTCGGTTTTCAAAGGATCAACGTCAAGATTAAGGACGGTTAGTTCTGGACGTCGAAGAGTTGAGATACGTTTGGAATAGTCGTTAGGATCTTCGCTTTTCTCCTTTGGCCCTACTATAAAGGGGGGCATGAGCGAGTAGCTTGACCTAGGTGAGTCTTTTGTTTAGGTGTGGTGCACACTTGTCAAACTTAGCACTAGGTAGCTCAGGTGAAGCCCAAAGTTCAGTTGGAAGGAACTCGGTTCAAGTTGCATCACGATTCGAAGTCGTTTGAGCCGTTTATCCTTGACCGGACGCGGTCTCTGCTTTGACCGGACGCGTCCGGTCAGTGCTGGTAGTCACCGCTGTTTTAACTCGGTTGACCGGACGCGGTCCTCCCCTGGACCGGACGCGGTGATCGATTTAACCTGAGTCACAAAGGGTAAGTGATCTAATCGGACGCGACTGGGAAAACGACCGGACGCGTCTACAGTGCGTCCGGTCCAGTTCCAGTAAGGTACTTCGCTGACCGGACGCGTCCGGTCATCACCGATCGGACTCGATCGAGCGTCCAGTCAAAGTACATTAAGGTTCTTGCATGAACGGACGCATCCGGTCACCCCTGATCGGACTCGCTGTGCGTCCGGTCACTCAGCCCAGTTCGTTTTCAAATTCGACCGTTGCCACCGACCGGACGCGTCCGGTCACGTCGTCCGGCGCGTCCGGTCAGTACGTAAATTGCTGAGTTGGCACATAACGGTTGAAATTGACTGTGGGGTGTATAAATACATCCCCTACACCTCTTGTTGAGGTCTCTTGCTCATTTGATCAGCTGAGAAACACCTTTCAAGTGCAAGAAAGTGCAAGAGCTCTAGTGAGGGTTGTGATTTGAGAATCCAAGTTTGAAATCCCTCATTAGTGTCTAGGGAGTAGCAAGTGTGCATCCACCTTCTCATTAGGCTTGTTGTGGTCAAGTGAGAGTTCTTGCTTGTTACTCTTGGTGATCACATCACCTAGACGGCTTGGTGGTGATTGGGAGTTTGGTGATCATCCGGCGGAGCTTGTGGATGACCCAACTCATCTTGTGAGCGGTTGTGGGCGATTCACCGTGACGGAGTGTCAAAGAATTAGCCCATAGAGAGCACTTGATCCTTGTGTGGATCAAGGGGGAGCTACACCCTTGCGCGGGTGCTCCAACGAGGACTAGTGGGGAGTGGCGACTCTCCGATACCTCAGGAAAACATCACCATGTTCCTAACCCTTTACTTTCAAGCAATTACTTTCTCGTATTACTTTTGTTGCTTGATTTACTTTCCTAGAATTGCCATGCTAGGCTAGGATTGGAACTTAGGGTGCAAAACTTTTATTGATAGAATCACAAGGAACACTTGTAGGCACTAGGGGTGAATTATGGCTTAGTAGGATTTAATTCTTGCAATAATTTTTAGAAAAGCCCAATTCACCCCTCTCTTGGACATCTTGATCCTTTCAGCCATGTTAAATAGGATGAGGGAGCCCCCATCTCCCTTACCTCCATTTTTTCTTTCATCCTTTGTTAGGGTTTCCCCTCTCTAGTTGCTTGTGTGAGAGAGAGATCCACTAATCCATGTGTTTAGTGTAAGAAACAAGAATTCAAGTGGTAAAGAAGGTCCCGAATCCTCCTTGTGTCATCCGGGATTTGAAAGAAGTTTTGTTCTTGTGATTTGTGATGTGTTCTTCGCGTTCTTCTTCTTTCCCCTCTCGTTCTTGAGCCGATTCTTCGTTTCTATACCATTTTGGTTCGTTCTTGTTGCCTTGATTTGAGCTATGAGTGAGTTGAGCCTTTCCACCAAAGGAAATCAACTAATTCCTCATGAGCTCGCAGATCAGGCGATTTCTTGGTCTAGGTCTCAAGAACCGGTGTTTTTTGTTCTTCTTCGATTTCCCGTTGATAGGCTTGAAATTGGGTGCTGATGTCTTGAAGATATCTTCTCAACACTCTCAAGAACCTACCTGCAAAGTTTTAAGTCAATCCGAGTTGTTTTGATCGAGTTTTGACCCGTTCTTCATTGGTTCCTGCTGCTATTTCTGAATAGCGTGGAGCCTCCGTGAAAAACGCGGAACCTCAGGGAATCTCCAGATCGCGGAGCCTCCGTAAAAAACGCGGAACCTCAGGAAATCTCTAGACCGCGGAGCCTTCGGGGAAGAACGCGGAGCCTCCGCACTTGTATGCTGAAAATTTATGTTTGGGCTCTTCGAGTGCTTGTTTTGAGATCCGTCTTTTGCATTGATTTTCTAGCGTCTCAAGGATCTTTTTCTAAGTTCTTTTGTCACCAGTTGGCATGGGTACTTTAGTTTGAGAACTCGCTTTCTCTCCATAGGAGTTGAGTATCTTTTTTTCATCCCTCAGTTTAGTTCTTGTTCCGTGCTTGTTTATAGTGTCCCGCTGTGTTCCTAGGGAACATCCACCCATTAGTTGGGTCGTGGACATCACGGTGTTTTGTTCACGCTTTTGGTGGTGATTTTGGGACAGTAGCCAATTATTTTTGAAAGAAAATTTTGACTCTCATTCACCCCCTCTGGTCGTTGTTTTTGATCCTTCAATTGGTATCAGAGCCTATTAAGGATCATTCCACCTTAATTGATCCGTGATCCACGAAGACGACATAGAGCTTGGTTTTGGCAAACCACCGTTCTTCGATAGAACAAACTACCCTATTGGAAGATCCGCATGTCCGCACATCTCCAGGGGATTGATTGGCTTGTTTGGGAGATTTGGGAGGATGCTACCTACGTTGTGCTTGAACCCCGTGCTCATGTCACGCAAGATTAGAAAGACCGGCACAACGCTAATAGCAGAGCTCGCGTAGTTCTTTTCTCGAGTATTTCGCTTCAAGAGTTTGAGAGAGTCTCCGATTGTACTACCACTCGAGAGATCTGGGTGAGGCTTCAGAGCTATCACGAGGGGACCACACAGGTCAAAACCAGACTCTAGGAGACATACAAGAGGGAGTACGAGAACTTCACCCAGCTTGATGGCGAGTCCATCGATGCCATGTTTTCTCACTTTCAGACCATCGTCAACAAGATGCGAGCAAACAAGGCACAATTATCTTATGACGATCATGAGAGGGCACTCAAGCTTCTATATGCCCTAGATCGGAAGGTATGGGATGTGAAGGTGACCACCATTATTGAGTCTTCGGGGTATCAGACCCTCACCGCGGATGAGCTTTTCAGCAAGCTCAAGTCCACCGAGATCGACTACCAGACCCAAGCCAAGTTCAAGAATCCCTCTGCACCGACTATGGCTTTGGTCTTAGGTAACGGCTCAAGTTCTTTGGCTAACCTAACCCAAGCCAAGCTCAAGAATCCCTCTACACCGACTATGGCTTTGGTCTTAGGTAATGGCTTAAGTTCTTTGGCTAACCCCTCACAGATGTCGTTTGCCTGTCTTCCTTGGTGTCTGTCATAGAGGAGCAATTAGAGGCCCTTGGGAGCGATGAGCTGGCATTGATCATCAACCAGTTCTCATGGTTTCACAACAACCGCTTGAATCACCGGTATGGTGGTGGTTCGAAGGAAGGATGCTACGGCTGTGGAGATCCCGACCACTTCATCGCCCACTGCCCTAAGAAGAACAAGCACTCCTCCAACAAGTACGACTCTAGCAAGCACAAGGACAGGCGCAAGTACACCTCCAAGCACAAGTCAAAGGGAGGATTCGACAAGGAGGTGCTGAAGAAGAAGTACTTCAAAAAGACCAAGGCCTAAGAGCGTGCCTTCCTCGCCTCCCTCAGTGACCTTGACAACGATACCGATAATGACCAGTCTTCTTCTTCTCCCTCGAGTGATGATGAGTCCGAGAAGAGACGTGAGGACAAGTTGACCGGGCTTTGTTTCATCGCCAAGTCCATCCACAGAGGCTACTACACCATGGCTATGGATGAAGGGGTGAAGCCCAACAAGAATGTACTTTCTAGCGATGATGACGCTACCGAGGTAAAACCCACCATCGATGCTCTTATTGCCGAGCCTGATATCATGACCGATACTTTGATGAGTCAAGATAAGCTGCTAAAACATGCTGCTCGTGAGAGGAAAGAGTTTAAGGACAAGCTAGAAGTTGTGGAGAAGGATCTTGAAGAAGCTAAGAAGCTTGTCGTTCATGTGTGTGACGAGGTTGAGTGCGATGAATGTGTTGTTCATATGACCAACTTTTCTGAGTTGCAATCTAAGTATGCTATCTTGTTAGATGAGAACGATGAGCTGAAGGCTAGGTTTAGCTTGTTGTTTGTGTGCAAGTCCTGTTCGGGCTTGCAATCTAAGTTGGCAGAGAAGATCCTTACTCTTGAGAAGGCCAGTTCAGATAGCATGGTTGTTGAGTGTGCACGTTGTGAGAGCTTGGTGTTAAGGAGCTTGAGTCTTGCAGACATGATAAGATGAGATCCGAGGAAGACAACACATATCTTCGGTCTATCTTGAATTAGGTGTTTTGTAGCGAGCCGCACTTGGGCATGATGATGAGCTAGTTTAGACAGGGAACTGGGACATCGGGAGTAGGCTTTGCTTTAGGTGGGAAGGATGAACATGTCTATGGCAAAGTTGGTGAGTTCAGTGGTTTGAGCCCAAGTGAGAAACCTTGCACTACTCCCAAATTGATCAAGATCAATCCACCTAAGCCTACCAAACCCACTGTGAAAGATGGAGTGTTTGAAGAACCTCCAAGAGCTCCACCCTAGAAATAAGTTTGGGTTCCAAAACAGAACCATCTTAGGAACCCAATTGACACTCTACCAGACATCTTTGAGGATCCCCTTCCTAAAGCCAAAAAGCTATCAAGAGTGACACATACCTATAAGAAAGTGAGCCAACAACCACCCAAGAGAGAGGTGAGGTATCACTATGACTATTGCCATCGGTGTAACGTCCCGCCTCTATCAGGCCGGGTCTGCTTACATCTGGCCGCTTTCTAGGACATAGACTGCCCTCACAGACCCACAAGCCTTTTTTTGCTTACTTTGTCCTCACTCGTGCGTACCTAGGAAGGACTTTCTGGTCGGTCACCTATCCTAAAATTGCTCTAGGCCAAGCATGCTTAACCTTAGAGTTCTTTGAAGATAGGCTTCCAGAAAAGAAATTGCAACTTGTTGGTATGAGTATCCTATTAATCCTGTTAAGCCCTGGGCCGGGACGTTACATCCTCACCCCCTTAAGAGACCGACATCCTCGTCGGTTAATCCCAAGCCAGGAACGTCCCCTCCTGGCCATGTCTGTATGTCCAGTGCCAGCGCATGTGCCATGCTGTGTGACCACTCTGGGTCCACTCCAGCCATGCACACCATATCTATGCAACTGTGACACACGCGCCCGTGAAACCACGAGAGTCGGCTCTGATACTATTCTATAATGTTCCGCCTCTATGAGGCCAGACCCACTTACATCTGGCCGCTTTCTATGACATATACTGCCCTCACAGACCCACACAAGTCTTTTCTGCGCACTTTGTTCTCACTCGTGCGCATCCGAGAAGGACTTCCCGGTCAGTCACCCATCCTAAAATTGCTCTAGGCCAAGCACGTTTAACCTCAGAGTTCTTTGGAGATAGGCTTCCGGAAAAGAAGTTGTAACTTATTGGTATGAGTATCCTATTAATCATGTTAAACCCTAGGCCAGGACATTACAATAGGGATGGTCACCTTGTTGAGTTTTGCTTTAGGAGGAAGAGAGATGAGCGGCGGGAGTATGAGTTGAACAACTGGAATATGTATCGCCGGTCCCATAGCGTACATGTGCCTCCTGTTTAGTGGCGCAATGCTAGGCCTCGAGGGGCAATGCCTCAAGGTGCTAGGTCTCAGGTTGTGAGACCACGCGGTGGTCGTGGTGGTCGTGTCCGGCGTGGTTCAGGTCATGAGCAATATGGGTTTGGACCTCACGACAGTGGCTTTCGGTCCTACAGCTCTAGCGGACCACGTTTTCCCCCACGTGGTGCCCGCTTTTCTCAAATGAGACATAGCACGTTTGGTGTTTCTCCTAACATTTTTCTAGGGCAAATGAGCCAACAGTGGTATCCTTCATAGTTTACTAACCCTAGTGTTGCGTCATTTGCTCATCCTATGTCTTTCTATTGATGTAGGACGGAGGCTTGGAGAACACATGGCTCATTGATTCTGGCTGTTCGCGCCACATGACAGGAAGTTCAAAATGGTTCTCCAGCCTTGACCTCGTGCAATGTAAGGAGTACATCATATTCGGGGACATTAGCAAAGGTAAGGTGCTTTCTCGTGAGACCATTCAGGTCAACGAGAGTTTTGTCTTGAAGGATATTGCTTTGGTTTCGAATTTATATTTCAATTTGCTCTCTATTTCACAACTCCTTCAAGATGGCTTTGAAGTGCACTTTAAGACCGGCTTGTCTCAAGTTCTTTATTCTTAGGAAAATCTTGTGTGTCAGATTGTCCCTTTTGGTTGTGTCTTTCGAGCTGATTTTACTCACTCCTTTGGCTTTTCTCGATGTTTGGTGGTCGGATCCTCCTCTGAGATTTGGAAGTGGCATAGAAGACTGGGTCACTTGAGTTTTGACTTACTAGCTAGGTTGACCTTACTTGACTTAATCCGAGGATTGCCCAAGTTAAAATTTGAGAAGGATTTGGTGTGTCACTCGTGTCATCACGGGAAGATGGTTGCGCTTCTCACCCACCTGTGAACTAAGTCATGACCAAGGAACCTAGCGAGCTACTTCACATTTACACAGTTGGTCCAGCTCGGGTTCGGTCAGATGGTGGGAAGTAGTACGTTCTAGTGATCATGGACGATTTTTATCGCTACTCTTGGGTGTTTTTCATGGAGAGTAAGGATGAGGCTTTTTCACATGCTCAAGATTTGATTCTTCGATTGCAAAATGATTTTCCTAAGAATGCCATGAGTGATTCGTAATGACAATGGCACAGAATTCAAGAATACTCATTTTGAAACCTTTTGTGCTTCTTTGGGCCTCGAGCATCAGTTTTTCTCTCCCTATGTCCCTCAACAAAATGGTGCTATTAAGCGCAAGAATCAAACCCTTGTTGAGATGGCCAGGACAATGCTCGATGAGGATAGGACTCTGGGCCGAAGCGATCAACACCGCGTGTCATGTTTCAAATCGCATTTTTCTTCGAACCTCCATGAAGAAGACTTCTTATGAGTTATGATTCGGACGACCACCCAAGGTAAGCCACTTTAGAGTGCTTGGATGCAAATGTTTCATTCCGAAACAAGGTAATTTGGACAAATTTGAGTCTCGATCCTTCGATGGTATTTTTCTTGGTTATGCTTCACATTCTCATGCTTATCGTGTACTTAACCTTGAAACTAATTGAGTTGTAGAGACTTGTGAGGTTACCTTCAATGAGACCATGCCTTGTTCGGTTTATGTCTTTGAATGTGCAGGTGATCAGGAGATCGGTGAGAGCATCTTTGTTGAGGAGAATGAGAAAGATGTTGATTGAGGATATGTCGAGCCGACCTCTTCAACTACTCCAGTCGAGTCTACGATGACTACTTCAGCTCATGGCCACGATCCATCTTCTTCCACTACTTGGAGTCCACACGAGCCACCTCCTCAGCCTACGTCGGCTGTACCTGAGGAGGCCCTAGCTGCTGTTAAGGGGGAGGCGACTTCTTTGAGAGAAGCACCTCGGCACATTCAGCGTCGCCACCCACCTCAGACCATGATCGACGACATCGACCAGCGGGTCACGCGGTCTAGGTCACATCAGATCTCACACTTCGCTCACTCTACTTTCGTAGCTTCTTTTGAGCCTCAAGATATTAGACACGCTCTATCTAATGCCGATTTGGTCAATACTATACACGAGGAGTTAGAGAACTTTGAGCGGAACCAAGTGTGGGTTTAGTTCCACCTCCACCAGAGTGTCACCCCATAGGTACAAAGTGGGTTTATAAGAACAAACAGAGTGAGGATGGGGTGATAGTGAGAAACAAGGCGAGATTGGTGGCTCAGGGTTTTTGCCAAAAAGAGGGAATAGACTATGAAAAAACCTTTGCTCCTGTTGCCCGTCTAGAAGCCATTAGGATCCTTTTAGAATTTGCAGCTTCGAAAGGGTTTAAGCTATATCAGATGGACGTAAAGAGTGCCTACTTGAACGGGTACATAGAAAAAGAGGTTTATGTGAGGCAACCCCCTGACTTTGAAAATCCTAAGTTCCCCAACCATGTTTTTTAACTCCACAAAGCCTTGTATGGTTTGAAATAATCCCCGAGAGCCTAGTATAAGTGTTTGAAAGCTTTCTTACTTGATAAGGGTTTTAGGATGGGTTCCGTAGATAAGACTTTATTTCTCCTCAAGCAAGGCACTGACATCCTTTTGGTTCAGATATACGTGGATGATATAATCTTTGGTGGCTCTTCTCATGCTCTTGTTGCCAAGTTTTTAGATACTATGAGCAGGGAATTTGAGATGAGCATGATGGGTGAATTGACTTTCTTCCTCGGGCTACAAATCAAGCAAACTCACGAGGGGATGTTTATGCACCAAGTCAAGTACACCAAGGACGTGCTCAAGAAATTCGATATGGGTGAGGTCAAGCCTCTTTTGACACCCATGTCAACCATGCCGGCCCTAGATGAAGACAAGGAAGGAGAAGCCGTGGACCAGAAGGAATACCGAAGCATGATAGGGTCTTTGCTGTACCTAACGGCAACAAGACCAGACATCTAGTTTACGGTCTGCTCGTGCGCACGCTTTTAGTCTTTGCCACACACGTCTCATCGTCAAGCCGTCAAACAGATCCTCAGGTACTTTCGTTTCATACCCGAGTTTGGTATTTGGTTTTTGGCCTCCTCCTCTCTTTCTCTTTGTGGGTATTTCGATGCAGATTATGCTGGTTGTCGTGTTGAGAGGAAGTCCAATTCCGGAACTTGTCAGTTTCTTGGATCTTCTCTTGTGTCTTGGTCTTCTCGCAAGCAGTCTAGCGTCGCCTAATCCACCACAAAAGCTGAATATGTTGTTGCTGCTGCTTGTTGTTCCCAGTTGCTTTGGATGATAGCTACTCTGAGAGACTTTGGGTTAGAGTTTAGGAGAGTGTCTTTGTTTTGTGATAGCACCAGTGCCGTAAGCATAGCAAAAATCCTAGTCCTCCACTCAAAGACAAAGCACATAGAAGTCCGCTTTCACTTCTTACATGACAACTATGAGAAAGGTGATATTGATCTGCACCACATTGATACCCAAAATAAGCTCGTAGATATCTTCACCAAACCACTTGACTAAGCCCAGTTTGCTCGCTTACGAGGGGAGCTTGGAGTTTGTTTCCCTTTTTAGAGGAGGGGAACTTTGGTTGATGTATTCTAGTTTTGCTTTTCTTTAGACTTTGTTTTTGTTTTTGTTTTTGTTTTTGTATCATACTTACATATCATATCATCATGTATCATATTGCATCCTGAGCTTCATCCTTATAGTAGCTAGATTGACACTATGCCCTTATTGGGGATGTTATGGATATACATGATGTGCTTTTGGTTTAGGCTCCTTTTGATCAATTGATGCATGTTATGAGCTAAGCTTATTTTCTAAACTATGAACTTGATTAAGACTTGTTGAAACATGAAATGTGTTCACTATTACTTGTGGCAACTAGCATGTGTAAAATGTGTCGAGATCTCTTTTGCTTCATATATGCTTAGTTGCTACGGCTCATACCTTGAGTTACACACTTGCTTGAGAAACTTAAATTTGTGGTAAAACTTAAAATACAAGATAAGTGATTTGAAAAGATCGGGATGGGTCTGTGCTATCCTATGTCAGAGTATCGAGACAGCTCCAAATTGCACTTATTGGTGAACTTGAGTTCTGTAATGGATACCGAGATCATTGTCTTAAGCTTCTAATTGCCTTTGGCATAGGCTTGACATGGTCGCTAAGTCAGGTTTTGATGGCACGGATAACCTCCCACACACACTTGTCTGACAAACTTTGGTGATAAGCTGCATAACTCCGATGAATTTCAATTGGTATCTAAAATTTGATCAAACCACAAGTTTATCTCATGACATGATGTGTGAACTTTGTTTGGGGTAGTTCACTTTGCATACATGTGTAGCACAAGGTCGATCTCCTATCCATCTTTGCTATGTGAACCTTTGGTGGTGGACCCTCTTTTAAAATTGCTCTAACTTGACCACACTTGCTTAAATGCCATATTTCGTCTCATTTGGTCACCTTGAGCATTTGCTAGCACTTGTATGTGTTGCTATATATACATGACAGTATCAATTAGAGCATCTTTTCAATCTACTTGCTATAATCTTGAAGCTTCTGTATTTTTGTATTCCGTGCATTCATAGCATATTTTGAGGGGGGTTGCAGTCTTTGGATTTAGCTTGATAAGTGCATGTGTCAACAAGGGGGAGAGATAGCACACACGACTCCGAGAGAGAGATCACACTCTAAGGGGAGAGACACATGTTAAGTGTGCATTCATCTGGGAGATTGCATTTGTTCAGGGGGAGTTGCACTTGAGTTGCTTTTGCTAGATGTGTTGAGCTTTTGCCTCTTCTAGAGGGTCTAGCAGTTTTTCAGCTTTTCGAGTTTTGCTAGTGGTGTTGAGCCCGTTGCCTCTTCTTGGGGGCTAGCTTTGTTTTACTTGGTTGCGTCGAGCCGTTGCCCATGTCTTTGGGGACCAAGTTTTTGCTCATTTCAAATGACGCCGTTTTGGCTTTTCTTTGGCTTTTTGTCATTTGGTTGAGCTATTTGTTTTCTCTTCCTCTTCTTTTTTTTGCTCAAGCTGTTCGTGTTTGGTGTTGCCAATGCACTCATTAAGGGGGAGAATGCAAACACAAGGTTGAAATATGTCCTTGTGTTTCGTTTTGTGATGAGTGATTGTTAACATGATCCACGAAGAAGGTTGAGTGGTGACTAACCCTACCACGACATGTCTCTTGGCTTATGTTGTGTAGGTGTGGAGCTCGGAGGCGGTGGTCGACGGCGGGATGAAGGTTAAGTAGAGACGTGCCGTGCCAATGGACTGGGAGTGGTAAAGGACGGATGTGAGGCCTGGACCGAGGGACCAGGAGGCCGGGTGACCAGCCGCAGTAGCTGACATCTGGGACATCGACAAGCGTAAGTGTATATGGGAGTGACCGTGTTGACCAAGTCAAGACAGAGGACGTGCAAGTCGAGCGGGGCTTAGAGGACTTGGCGGCCGGCCGGTCGAGGACGGCAGTGACACGTGTCGAGCGGCGGGGGACGCGTATGGAGTACGCTACACGCGAGCGGGTTTGGTGGTTTGGGCCTCAAAACCATCGGTGACAGGTTTACGGGTTTGGGCCTCAAAACTAGGGCGGAGGTTCCAAGGAGGAACGGACGGCACGTGACGACATCGGAGAGTTCGCTTCGAGGCGAAGCTACTGATGTGGAGGCGCGGTGGCCTCGGATGAAGATGACACATGGTTGGACCATAACACCCTGGGCTAAGTGGTTTGACTCAATTGTATCTAGGGGAAAAACATGAATTGTGTAATAGCCCTTTTAAATAGGATGGGGAGCCCCCCATCTCCCTTACCTCCTCCATTTTTTCTTTCATCCTTTGTTAGGGTTTCCCCCTCTAGTTGCTTGTGTGAGACAGAGGTCTACTAATCCATGTGTTTAGTGTAAGAACTAAGAATTCAAGTGGGAAAGGAGGTCCCGAATCCTTCCTGTGTCCTCCGGGATTTGGAAGAAGTTTTGTTCTTGTGATTTGTGATGTGTTCTTCACGTTCTTCTTCTTTCTCCTCTCATTCTTGAGCCGATTTTTTGTTTCTAGACTATTTTGGTTCATTCTTGTTGTCTTGATTTGAGCTATGAGTGAGTTGAGCCTTTTCACCGAAGGAAATCAACCAATTCCTCATGAGCTCGTAGATCGGACGATTTCTTGGTCTAGGTCTTTAGAACCGGTGTTTTTTGTTCTTCTTTGATTTTCCGTTGATAGGCTTGAAATTGGGTGTTGATGTCTTGAAGATATCTTCTCAACACTCTAAGAACCTACTTGTAAAGTTTTAAGTCAATCCGAGTTGTTTTGATCGAGTTTTGACCCGTTCTTCCTTGATTCGTGCCGTTGTTTCTGGACAGCGCGGCGCCTCCGCGAAAAATGCGGAAGCTTAGGGAATCTTCAGACCGTAGAGCCTCCGCGAAAAACGCGGAACCTCCGGGAATCTCTAGACCGCGGAGCCTCCGTGGAAGAACGCGAAGCCTCCGTACCTGTATGCTGAAAATTTGTGTTTGGGCTCTCCGAGTGCTCGTTTTGAGATCCGCCTTTTGCAGTGATTTTCTAGCGTCTCAGGGATCTTTTTCTAAGTACTCTTATCACCCGTTGGTATGGGTACTTTGGGTTGAGAACTCGCTTCCTCTCCATAGGAGTTGAGTATCTCTTTTTCGTCTCTCAGTTTAGTTCTTGTTCCGTGCTTGTTTGTGGTGTCCCGCTGTATTCCTAGGGAACATCCACCTACTAGTTGGGTCGTGGACATCACGGTGTTTTATTCGCGCTTTTGGTGGTGATTTTGGGACAGTAGTCAATTATTTTCGAAAGAAATTTTCGGCTTTCATTTACCCCCTCTAGTCGTCGTTTTCGGTCATTCAAAAATGGTACAGTTGACTATAATCCTTCAGACCCTCCTCTCAACATTACACCTTAAAGCATACAAAGGCAACAAAATCTCCTGCTGTACTAACGGAGAAGAGAAAATTTATAGCCTGTTCGCTTGAGATTATCGGCCAACCATTTAGCAGTGTTTTTCTCTAAAAATAACCAGCCAAGCGGTACTTTCAACCATCATATTTCAACCCAAACGAACAGGCTGTGAATTGCTAAGTACAGTAGAGAAGATAGCATTACTCAATTCTTCAGCTTGTATCACTTGTGTAGAAACACAGCTACAGAAGATGGATCACTCTTTTCTTTCAAAAGAAATTAATCGACAGGCCGCACCTTTTGCATAATTTTGTATTGCATGCGATCAACGAACAAGAAAACTGAACACCTCAACTTCGCAATGTAAAAGAGCATGCCATACCACAGCCAGAATCCAAAAACAATTCCAGCGATCACACAGTAGTACAGCCATTGGTCCTGGCATTCTCCACCATTTCCCCCATCAAATGAATGTGACGTATCTGAGCAAGAAATGTTCAAAGGAGGTCCACAAAGCCCAGGATTGTTGCTGTAATTGAAGGATCAGTGAGGGTCTGAAGTTGATTCCCAGTGGGTATCTTGCCCCGTAAATCATTGTTGGAGAGATTCAGTGTATTGAGGGATACCATACTACTCATGCCTGGAGGAATGGCTCCCGATAGTTCATTGAACGAGAGGTCAAGCGACTCAAGAACATTCAAACTTCCAATGTTTTCAGGAATTCCGCATGACAGATTATTTCTTGACAAGTTCAGAAATCGAAGGTCTTCGAGATTGGTTAGCTCTTCCGGGATGCAATGAGACAGTGAATTACCTGACAGATCGATGCCCGTCATCAACTCAAGTATTCTTTGGAGTATCATCTGATCTTGTCCCTTCCAGATGATGACAATTCTATCCTGATAGGTGGACCCAACTAGCGATCCTATACTGGAATCAATTTTCGGATGCTTCATGGAATCTAAGTTTCCCAATTCTCTTAGGATCAAACCTGTCAATCCATTATGGGCCAAGTCTAGCAACTGAAGTTGTGAAAGCTGTGATAACTCTGAAGGAATTTGACCAGTGAAGTTGTTCGAGGTAAGTCTAAGGATTTTCAGTGCTGGAACACTGCTTCCAATCCAAGGAGGAATATCACCATGGAACCTGTTGTTCCCAATATCTAAAGTGGCCAGCTGCTGGCATCCCCGAACGACAGTTGGAAATTCTCCAGTGAAGCTATTGCCGGCAAGATGGAGCGACTGTAGGGAACAGTTGTGGGTCGATTGGGCTTCAGGGATCTTACCCGAGAAAGAGTTGTTTGATAGGTCCATAAAATGCAGAGCCTCCATCTCCCACCAGCACTCCGGCAGCTCTCCGGTGAGCTTGTTGCTGGACAGGTCCAGTATATGTAGAGACAGCAGCCTGCAGAAAGCGGCAGCGGCCAGGTTGGAGACTGGAGTTATTGTGAAAATTTGTCGGGGAAACGAGGACTAAGATCGAGTCCAAACTCTGAACCCTGAACGGAACAAGATGTTGAGCTTACCCAGAACCCAACTCAGGTGGAATAGCTCCTGTCAGGTTGTTCGCAGCCAAGCTGAGGAGCTGCAAGCTTGCCATGCTCCCAAATGCCGCTGGAATGGCGCCAGATATGCTGTTGCCGTCCATGCGCAGGCGCGTGATCTTGGTGCATTGTCCCCAATCGTCTGACAGCCGACCCGTCAGCTTGTTCCCGAAGATGTCCAGGTAGTCCATGCTGGGGTGGACCCCGAACACCTCCGAGATGTCGCCAGTGAAATGGTTCCCCTCCAGCCGCACCCGATACAGCTCGAGCAGTTCTTCAAGCACGGCGGCAGCTTGCCGCTGAAGTTGTTGTGGTTCGCCGTGAAGTTATTCAATGCGAATCCGTCGCAGAGTCTCTGCGGCAGCTCGCCGGAGAAACTGTTGTTGGAGAAGCTCACATCGGTCAATGCCAGCCCTGCGCCGAGGTCCGGTGGGACGGTACCACTCATGTTGTTGTCGAACACTGACAGGTACTGGAGGTTCCTCAGCAACGAGATAGTGGAAGGCAGCTCGCCTTCCAGGTCGTTGGTGTTGACGTCCAAGATTTGCAGCGCCGTCATGTTGCCGATCTCCGGCGGGATCTTGCCGGTGAGCTCGTTGATGAAGAGCGCTAGCCGCCTGAGTTGCTTGAGGTTGCCGAACGAGCTTGGTATCGGTCCGCTGAGCGAGTCCACCGACAAATCCAGTTCAGCCAGGTTCACCAACCCGCCGAGCTCCGACGGGATCCCGCCGGTGAGGTTGTTGTTGAAGAGATACAAGATTAGCAGCTTCGTCGCCTTGCCGACCTCAGGTGGAATGGTTCCGGTCAAAGAGTTCGTCTGCGCTTGAAAGACTATGAGCTCCGGCCAGCTCGGGAACAGTCCCCTCGGAATGTCGCCCGTGAGGTTGCAGTCTGCTATCCCGATCTCCCTAATTGTTGTATAACCCAAGCTCGGTCATGCTCCGTTTCTTAAGTTAGCAGTCAGTTAGGAGTCTTAGCTGAATAATGAGCTCACTTGAGCGCGTCCTGTAAAGACCAGACGCATGCTCCGTTCATGCAGCGGTCATCCTTTTCTCTAGCAAGTAGTGGTGTGCGAGTGCGCGTCGATCTCGTCCGTGGGATGGCACGGGCCTGTCGGAGTTCGTGGCGCGCTTACAGGAGTGGCGTTCGGCATGCATCCAGTCGTGGGATGGCGCGACAATGGCGGGTGCGTGGTTGACGCAGCGTCGTGGCTTAGAAGCCGCATGTAATCTGCTATTTATATTGCAATAGAGTCCAGAAAATGCTGCGGTTGTTAGCGGCACCAAAACCTTGTGTCTGTGTTCTTGATTCCCACCATGTTCGCGTGAGTTTCTCAGGAACGCACTGTTCCTCTTCTCCATCTCCGGCGACGGGCGCCGGTGATCCAGGGACAACAAGTGGTATCGGAGCATGGTTCCGTTGGTGGACGCGCGACCGCGCGATTGCTGCTGCTTTCATGGATCGACGGAGGAATCGTTCGTCTTCGCCGCGACGAGGGAGTTTCGGCGGGAGCGGTTCGGGCAGCGGCGGCTATGGCGAGCGCGGCTTGGTGACTCACCGGGTCGTGCGTGAGGAGGGCGGGAATCACAAGTACCCTCTCCTCACCAAAACCAACTACTACTCATGGGCGGCGCTCATGAAACTCAAGCTCCAGGCGCGGAGCTTGTGGGAGGCGGTGAACGTCGGCACGGCCAACTTCGTCGACGACCGTAACGCGCTGGAGGCCATCACGCTGGGCGTCCCGGAGGAGCTGCACGGTAGCATCGCCAGCAAGCCCACGGCAAAGGCAGCATGGGACGCACTCAAGAAGATGCATCTCGGCGTTGATCGTGTGCGCCAGGCGAGGGCGAACACGCTGCGCCGCCAGTTTCAAGATCTCAAGTTCAAGGACGGGGGAGACGGTGGACGAGTTCGGCGTCCGCATCAGCGACCTCGCAAACCAACTTGAGGTCCTTGACGCGGCGTACCCGGAGCCGGAGATCATCCGCAAGTTCTTGCAAGCCACTCCACCGAGGTATGCACAAATCGTGATGGCCATTGAGACCCTGCTCGACCTCGACCAGATATATGTAGAGGAGCTGATCGGGAGACTCAAGGCGGCCGAGGAGCGATACGGTTTCAACGGCGGCGGTGGAGGTGGCTCTTCGGCGCGCCTGAATCTCACCGAGGATGAGCTGGTCGCGCGCGTCATGGCGCGGCTGCAACTCTCGGGTGAGGGATCGAGCGGAGCCAACGGCAAGTCGTCCTCATCATCAAGCCAGCGCCGTGGGCGCGGTGGCCGTGGCCGCGATGGAGGGCGCAGTGGTGGCTCGAGGCCACCTGCCGGCGGCAACGGTGGCGCTAGCGGGAACAAGAAGAAGGGCCGGCAGCTCGCCAGCGACGAGTGTGCCTACTGCGGCAAAACGGGTCACTAGGCCCGCGAATGCCGCAAGAAGAAGAGGGACGAGGCGGCGCATGTCGCTCAGGCCGATGAGGAGGAGGCTGCGCTCAACCTCGTCGTGACGTCGCTCGACACTGAGGTGTCTCCGGGGGAGCTGGACGTTTCCCTGGGAGATGAGGCAGGCGGAGCTGCACACTGGGTGTTCCAGGATGCAGACGTGTGGCCCGCGTCGTCCACATACCCAGAGGTGAACTGGGTACTGGAGGAGGACAGCATTCCGACGCCGTTCGCGGGCGTGATCACCGCGAGCATCACCAAGCAGGAGCCGGTACACATCTGTGAGGATAAGCTGTTCGTACAGCTTGGCGAGAAGACTGAAGGGGGTAGTACTCGCTGGATCCTCGACACAGGAGCCACGAACCACATGACGGCCGTGCACTCCATCTTCTCCGAGCTAGATACTGCTGTACATGGCACTGTCCGATTCGGGGATGGCTCCACCGTGGCGATCGAAGGACGCGGCACGATCCTCTTCAAGCTCAAGAGCGGGGAGCACCGGGAGTTGGCTGGGGTCTACTACATTCCGAGGCTCACGACAAACATTGTCAGCCTCGGCCAGCTCGACGAGGACGAGTACAAGATTCTCATTGAACACGGCGTTCTGAGGATTTGGGATCAACACCAGCGTCTGCTTGCCAAGGTCCCCCGTTCAGCGAATCGTCTGTACCTGCTGAATCTCGCGATCGACCAGCTGGTGTGCCTTGCCGCACGGTGCACCGAGCTGGCGTGGCAGTGGCATTCCAGGTTCGGGCATTTGAGTTTTCAGGGGTTGAAGGAGCTGTCCAAACGACAGATGGTGCGGGGGCTGCCACAGATCGACCACATCGAGCAAATCTGTGACAGTTGCATGGCGGGCAAGCAGCGGCGCCGTCCGTTCCCGGCGTCGAGCAACTACCGCGCCAAGAACCTACTCGACCTGGTCCATGCGGACCTGTGTGGGCCGGTCACACCGGAGATGCCGGGCGGCAACAAGCTGTTCCTCCTCGCCATCGATGACAAGAGTCGCTATATGTGGCTCGTGCTGCTGAGCTCGAAGGACCAAGCGGCCGATGCGATCGTCCGTCTGCAGGCGCGCGCTGAAGCTGAGGCGGGGCGCAAACTCGGCACGCTGCGTACTGATCGCGGCGGCGAGTTCACATCGCGTGCCTTCGGGGAGTACTGCGCCATGGAGGGCGTCCAACGTCACCTCACCGCGCCGTATACGCCGCAACAAAACGGCGTGGTGGAGAGGCGCAACCAAACTGTGCTGGGCATGGCGCGCACCATGCTGAAGGCCATGCGCATGCCCGATTGGTTTTGGGGGGAGGCTGTGCTCACTGTCGCCTTCATCCTGAACAGATCGCCGACGAGGAGCCTAGAGGGGATCACTCCGTTTGAAGCCTGGTATGGTTCGAAACCACCTGTGCACTTCCTTCGCACGTTCGGTTGTGTTGCACACGTGAAGGTTGCCGGTGGTCACAAGAAACTTGATGACCGAAGCACTCCCATGGTGTTCATCGGCTATGAAGTGGGAACCAAGGCGTACAGGTTCTATAACCCTGTGTCCAAGCGAGTGCATATCTCGCGAGACGCAGTGTTTGATGAAGGCAGGACGTGGGACTGGACGGAGCGCGACGGTGGCGCTCACGCGGCGGACCCAGAACCGTTTCACGTCGAGTACACGACGGTGACGGTACGCCGCGGTGATCCAGATGAGCTGCAGCAAGGAGGCGGCGGCCCAGGCAGTCCGGTGTCAGGTGGTGGGACGCCGGTCACGCCCGGAACGACTACAGCGAGCGAGAGCACGCCAGGCGACGCGCATGGGAGCGGCGCCCCCAGAACACCTGCCTCACCTGCACCGAATCCTCAAGTGGAGTTCGCGGCGCCACCCTCCGGCCCTCTGGACCTCGACGATGATCATGATGATGAGGCTCCGCTCCGTTTCTGCACACTTGACAATGTGCTGGGAACTGGACCGGCCGGGGTGGCGAGCATTGCAGAGCGGGAAGTCGCTGTCGACGAGGACCTGCTTCTAGCCGTGGGAGAGGAGCCGACGACGTTCGAAGAAGCCCGGCTAGAGGAGTGCTGGCGTCAGGCGATGAAGGAGGAGATGGCCTCCATCGAGCAGAACAGGACATGGAAGCTGGTGCACCTTCCTCATGGTCATCGTCCGATTGGCTTGAAATGGGTGTTCAAGGTAAAGCGCGATGAGGCGGGCGCCATCGTCAAGCACAAAGCTCGCCTTGTTGCCAAGGGCTATGTCCAGCAAGAGGGAGTTGATTTCGATGAAGTGTTTGCTCCTGTCGCTCGGATGGAATCTATTCGGATGCTGCTTGCTGTTGCTGCTCAGGAAAACTGGCTTGTACATCACATGGATGTTAAGTCAGCGTTTTTAAATGGAGAGCTCAAAGAAGAAGTATATGTCAGACAACCTCCAGGTTTCATAGCTGCTGGACATGAAGGAAAGGTTCTGAAACTCTACAAAGCACTGTACGGTCTTCGTCAGGCCCCTCGTGCGTGGAATGTGAAGTTAGATGGGAGTTTGCTGAAGCTCGGTTTCACCCGGTGTGCAAGTGAACATGGGATGTACACTCGAGGCTCGGGGAAAACACGTGTTGTTGTAGGAGTTTATGTGGATGATTTGATCATCACAGGTGCAAGCCCGGCTGATGTTGGCACATTCAAGGAAGACATGCGTCGGCTCTTCCGGATGAGTGACCTTGGACTTCTCTCATACTATCTTGGTATTGAGGTGAAGCAAAGTGCACGATCAGTGACATTGGGACAATCAGCTTATGCTAAGAAGCTTCTGGTGAAAGCAGGAATGGAGTCATGCAATCCGTGCTCAACACCGATGGAGGTGAGGCTCAAGTTGTCAGCCAAGAGCACGACACCTGAAGTTGATGCAACAATGTATCGCAGTCTGGTGGGCAGTCTGCGGTACCTAGTTCATACCTGCCCTGACATTGCTTTTGCGGTGGGGTATGTGAGTCGGTTTATGGAGAAACCTCGGCAAGAACACCTAGTTGCTGTCAAGCATCTGCTGCGTTACATCGCCGGGACAGTGGATTTTGGCCTGGTGTATCCGAAGTTTCAGAACGACGACAACAAGCTGACAGGATACAGTGACAGTGATTGGGGGGATGCAGATGAGCGAAGAAGCACCGCAGGGGTCCTATTCTTTCTAGGACATTTGCCGGTCACCTGGCAATCTCAGAAGCAGAAATCGGTAACTCTCTCCACCTGCGAAGCGGAATACATGGCTGGAGCGGTGGGTGCATGCCAAGCCGTGTGGCTGATACAGTTGCTGAGTGACATCACTGGCAAACCAACTCAGCAGCCTGTACTGAAGATGGACAACCAGTCCGCGATCGCCCTAAGCAAGAACCCTGTTCTACATGATCGAAGTAAGCATATAGATACGAAATTTCACTTCATTCGTGATTGTGTGAACAACGGGAAGATAAGCGTGGAGTATGCAAACACCCAGGAGCAGCTTGCTGATATCCTGACGAAGGCTCTTGGGCGTGCGCAGTTCTGCGAATTGCGTGACAAGGTGGGCGTCGTCAAACTTCGATGAACCGAGCAAGTGTTAGGGGGAGATTGTTGTATAACCCAAGCTCAGTCATGCTCCGTTTCTTAAGTTAGCAGTCAGTTAGGAGTCTTAGCTGAATAATGAGCTCACTTGAGCGCATCCTGTAAAGACCAGACGCATGCTCCGTTCATGCAGCGGTCATCCTTTCTCTAGCAAGTAGTGGTGTGCGAGTTCGCGTCGATCTCGTCCGTGGGATGGCACGGGCCTGTCGGAGTTCGTGGCGCGCTTACAGGAGCGGCGTTCGGCATGCATCCAGTCGTGGGATGGTGCGACAATGGCGGGTGCGTGGTTGACGCAGCGTCGTGGCTTAGAAGCCGCATGTAATCTGCTATTTATATTGCAATAGAGTCCAGAAAATGCTGCGGTTGTTAGCGGCACCAAAACCTTGTGTCTGTGTTCTTGATTCCCACCGTGTTCGCGTGAGTTTCTCAGGAACGCACTGTTCCTCTTCTCCATCTCCGGCGACGGGCGCCGGTGATCCGGGGACAACACTAATTTTCCGCATCCCGACGAACGACGCCGGCAAGCTCCCAGAGAGCTGGTTAATCGAGAGATCGAGGAAGTCGAGGTTGCTAAGGCTACCGAGCTCCGGCGGCAGAGTGGAGACTAGACTGGCATTCTTCACGTCGAGACGTTGCAGCATCTTGAGCCGGCCAAGAACCGGCGGGAGCGGCCCACCGAGCGGGTTGCTCGCCAGCTCAAGGACCCTCAGCTGCGACATGGACCCGAGGAAGTCTGGGACGCCGCCAGTAAGGTTGTTGCCGCCAAGGTGCAGGTCCCTGAGCCTCGTCAGCTTCGCGAGCGATGCTGGGATCTGGCCGGAGAACACGTTGGCTGACAGGTTGAGCCACCGCAGGTTCAGCAGCCGCTCCGGAAGCACGTCCGGGATCGGACCGGAGAAGGCGTTCTGCTAGGTGACGTTGCCGCTCCTGAGCACGAATTCCAGGAAGCTGCCGTTGAGGTAGTTGAGGGAGAGCGAGAGGAACTCCACCGTGGGCATCAGTGAGAACGGGGCGCTAGTCAGGTAGTAGGACCCCAGGTCGAGCTGGACGATCTTTGGGAGCCTGCTCAGCTGATACGGGATCTCGCCGACAAGGTTGTTGTTCACCCTGTTCAACGGTTTAACGAAACCGTGTGCTGGCCCGTAACCAATCCAACGAAAACCTCCATCGCGGTTACAGAGTGGTCTGGGTTCCAACCCGTGTACCTAGCGTCGGATTTTTTTAGCCTTATCCGGTCATGGTTACAGCCCATCGAAACCATCGAAACCCAGGGGAAAAAAGAGCGCCGCGGCGGCGGGCGTGAGCGTGAGCGCGAGCGCGAGCGCGGCTGCAGCGAGCTCAACAGTGGCGAGCCCGGCAGCTGTGGGTGTGAGAAGAGAGCAGCAAGCGAAGATGCCATCGAGGATTCCAGATGGAGGTGGTGGTGCCTGTAATGGCGCCAAGCGCACCGTGCAGCCTAAGAACCGCGGCGGCCATCACCGGCGGTGACCACCTCCCGGCCTACTGCTACTTCTTCTCTAGCGCCCCGACGAGCCCGTCCAGGGCAAGCTACGCCGGGGATGGCGCCGCCTCGCCGGGCGGCAGGATCTGACCGCTGAACACGCCGCACCTGAGCAGTCTGCTGGTCGACAACACCTCGAGCTCCTCCTCCACCGGCTACCCTCGGTGCTCGCCAAGAAGAGCCGGTTGTGCGCGCAGCGGGGAACATCAAGCAGAGGCACCGTTGGAGAGAGGCAGGTTGGGTAGGCCTGCCGCCGCCACTGCCTCAACAGTGGCTTCGTCTAGGAGTAGGAGGGCTGTGGTAGCGGAGGTTGCCTTGTTGGTACGGTGGCTGTCGTCGTCACCGCCTCAGCCTCGGGGGGCCTGTCGTCCAAGCTCAGGGCCGCGCGGGCGCACCTTGGCCACATCGCTTCCGCCCTCGGGGAAGCGCACAACGGTGCCACTCTCAGCGCTGCTCCGTCGCGACCCCAACCACGACCGGGACCGCCCCAGGCTGGACAGGAGGTTCGTTTTCAGCTACGCAACCCATGTTAACCATGGAAACCGGTTGACCAAACCAACCCAATATACTAATCAAATTTATACCAACCCACCGGAAACCGGCCCGCACCGCACTGGTATAGTTTTCCAAACGGGCTAAGCCCGTTGGGTCGGCCCGGGCATGACACGGATTTGGCCCGGCCCGAAAACGGCCCGGCCCGCTAGCACCGTGCCCGTGCCAAGCACGGCCCGAGGCCGTGCCCGTGCCTGGGCCGCATTGGTGACACGGCGGCACGGCACGAGCACGGCCCGCTCCAACGGGCGGCACGGGGCCGGCACGGTTGAGCCGTCCGATGCCCTGCCCCCTCGCCTCCCGACCGTTGGATCACCGTGTGGGGGGTGCTGCTATATAACGCCGAGCGGCGGCCGCGGCCCCCCACCGGTGAAACCCTAGTTTATTTCGTCTCTCGCTCGTCTCTCTCCTCTCTCGCTCCTCTCTCATCTCTCTCGCCCGCTCCCCTCCGTCGAAACCCTAGATCCCCTTCTCCTCGACCTGGAGCTCGACTCCGGCAGCCCGCAACCGGCACGGTGAGACGGATTGGCCCTACACTCCGATCTTCTTCCTCCCTGACCATAAATGTAGCCTCGTCCCCTCTTGTGTCCCCTGGTCTTCTCTGTTTCTTCCGCCTCGTCGGCCTCGTCGACGCCGCCGGACTCCGGTCATCTTGGGGCTCTGTGTCCGTGAGGATGCATTCAGGCACCAGGGTGACGGATCTAGCCGAACTCGCCGTCGCTGTTGCCGCTGGCACATCCGGTGCTCTGGCCTAAGAGGTACGTCCAGATCTAGTGCTCCCCGAGTCCCCGTTCATCTTCTGTCTTCTCCTTTCTTCATCTTTTCGGTTAGATCTGTGGATCTAGACTAACAAATTTCTTTCTTTTTGTTTTTCTTTTGTAGCCGTTGAGGGACCGGTGGCCGGCAGCAGCGCGATGTCGGAATCAGAGGCGGAAGAGATTGGTCACTCCATGACCATCAACGATGAGCTGCGGCTCTGTAGGATGGCCGGAGATGACGAGGACGACGTGATTGGTGATGCCGAGGCGCTCTTAGGCCCTCGTGCTGCTGAGGAACTCTTCAACCGGACTCATGCGCGGCTTCGATGAGAGGCCGCCGCCGTCGCCGCCCATTCTCGCGGTGGCGGTGGCACTGGCGCTGCTTCCGCGTCCGACGGTGATGCAGCTGCTCCCGGTGCGGCCGTTGAGGCCGCTGCAACCGGTGAGGGCTCCGTCAAGCCATCAAACCGGTAGTCCACCTCTGCATGTTGGGAGGACTTCGAGAAGCTCTTCAAAATTGAGAACGGACAGAAGGTCAGGTATGGCGCTCGATGTCACCACTGTAAGAAGGAGTATACTGCTTTTTCTAAATTTGGTACTGGCCATTTACTCCGTCATATGGATACTTGCCCTAAGAAACATGAAAAAAATCGCATGACTCAGTCTCACATTACTTTCCTTAAGGATGGTACTATCCAAAACTGGGAGTACGATCCTGAGGTTGCTCATGTTCAGCTTGTTCGTTTGCTTGCTAGGTTAGATCTTCCCCTCAGTATTGGTGAAACTGAGGCCTGGGAAGATTACATTAGAACTGCTCACAATCCTAGGTTTAAAACTGTTTCTAAGCAAACTACAGGTATGGATCTTATGAGGTACTTCTCTGAGAAGCGTGATAAACTGGTAGAATATTTGAAGAGTAACGTTATTACATCTGTTGCTATAACTTCTTATATTTGGTCTGGAAATGCTAAGCGGGATTATTTAAGTGTTGTTGGTCATTTCATTAATTCTGATTGGCAACTTGAAAAGAGGGTGCTTGGGTTAAGGCTTATTGATGTGTCCCATAATGCTGAAAACATTGTTGAACGTGTTACTGCTGTGCTAAATGATTATGGTATACTATGCTTCTTCTAATAACAAAGCCATGGATGTACTTAAACCTCTACTTAAGCAATATTTGGGTGTTGATCTCTTTTTGCATCAAAGGTGTGCATGTCATATTATTAATCTGATAGTTAAGGAAGCTCTTGTTACTGTAACTCTTATGATTGATGCTTTTAGAACTGCTATCTCTTTTATCAACTCTTCTAACCTAAGAGTTGCTTCATATAAGAGCTATTGCATGGCATCTGGAACCAGACCTCGAACATTTGGGCCGGACATGGATGTAAGGTGGAACTCCACATATCTGATGCTTAAGCATGTGCTGCCCCACAAGGAAATTTTCCATACTTTCATTGAGTCCAATTACCCAAGACCTAGAGGTGGTGCCTTTCTCTTAACTCATGATCATTGGGCTATGGCAACTAAAATTCTAGAATTTCTTGAACTGTTTTATGACTCAACTGTTGCTTTGTCTGGTGTTTACTATCCTACTGCACCTTTAATGGTTCATCACATTGTTAGGATTGTTATTCACCTGCATAAGTATCAAAATGATGAGCATATTAGACCTGTTGTCCAACCCATGATTGATAAGTACAATAAATACTGAAAAACAATACCTTCACTTTACTGTATTGCATTTATCTTGGATCTAAGAGCTAAAATGAAAGGTTTCAACAAAGTTCTTAGGAAGTTACAACTAATTACTGATGTTGATTATTCTAATAAGGTATTGGAAACTAGATCTCTTCTTTTCAAGCTCTATCACAGGTATGATGATTTATATGGCTCTGTTAGGGAGAAAATGATTGTCCCTCTAAGCCTATCTGGTAAGAAAAGAACAGCTTGGGATGAAATATATGAAGATGATGATGATGTGCTTCCTCCTAATCTTGATATGTCTAGGAGTATTCCTGCTACTGCTTTGCTGCATGCAACAAGTTCTTCCTCTAACACTGGTTCTACTTCTGAACTTACCTCTTACCTTGACTGTGACACAGTCAGCCAGTTGGATGATGATTTTAACATCTTGAACTGGTGGCATCAGCATAAACTGACATATCCTGTTCTTTCTACTCTTGCTAAAGATGTGTTTAGTGTGCCTGTTTCCACCATATCTTCAGAAGCTACTTTTAGCACCACTGGTAAGATCATCGAAGAACGAAGGCAGAGGCTGAAGCCAGAAACTGTGGAGGCACTTGCTTGCATCAAGGACTGGGAGGCTGCAGAGACAAGGATTCAGCACATGGTGGAGGACAAGGAGCTGGTGAAGGCATTTGAAGAACTTTATCTTGATGTTGATTAGTCATTTATGTAATGGTTCTGTAACTTAAGTAGGATTTGGACTTATTGCTGCTGGAGCAGCTGGACTTGGGTCCTTAGGGTGTTGAACTGTTAATGTAATGAACAAGTTTAATATTGTGGAGCTGGCTGTACTTTTTTTTCCTGTCTAGGATTTCTCACAAGGGTGATTTTTACCTAGACATGTTTTTAATGAGGCAGCCATTGCACAGCTCCTTTATGTTGCTATCTGTGACGTGTTCAGCTGTATTTTTTTTATTTTTTGTTGAATTTGAAGTTAGATGCATTTTTCTCTATTGAAAGAGATGTAACTTGCATATGCTGGAAACGTGCTTGGGCAGGCACAAGCACGAGCACGAGTGTGCTGCCGTGCCAAACGGCCCAGCACGGCACGCTCCAAAGTCTATAGAGTCGTGCCCATGCCTGGCTGACGGCACGTCGGCACTATCAGGCACGGCACGGCAGGCACGCGGGTCAGATCATGCCGTGCCCAGACCGTCCGTTTGGAAAACTATACGCACTGGGCGCACTGATCCTGGGTTGGTTTGGAATTTACACAAACCGTCAAAACCAGCCATGAACAGGGTGAGTTGTTGTTGTAGAGCCGCAGCTCGACGATGTCGGACAGGTCGCCGAGCTGCGGCGGGATGGTGCCGTTGAACCCGTTGCTGCCGAGGTCGAGCGACGCGAGGGCGCGCAACCTGGAGATGTTGGATGGGATGGCACCGAATAGATCGTTTGTTGCTGAGGTCCAGTGCAGTGAGGCTCGGTAATGCAGCGCAGTCGAGGGAGTCGAGGCTGCCGCTGAGCTCAAGATCCCGGAGCCGGAGCGCCGTTACGTTGCTGGCGTCGTTGCAAGCGACGCCGCGCCATGAGCAGGTGGGAGTGGCGCGGGACCAGGTGGACAACGCGGCCGGGTCGCCGAGGCTGGACTTCCACGCGAGAAGGGCGTCCCGCTGCGAGGGCGCCGCGGCGTTGCTTACTGCCGGGACGAGGGCTACTAGCATGATTAGGACCGTGAGAACGACGGTGACGCGCCCGGTTGGCTTCGTCATGTTGATCTTGAGAGTAGTAGCAGGAAGGGAGCTCACTAGTCAGTACGTCCGGTCTGACCCTTCTCTTGTGGATAGTGATATCACTGATCTCTTGCTTAAATAAAGACGAACTTTGCTTAAGAAAAAACAAGTGCAGCGTGGTTGACGACGACGACTGTGGACTCGCGGTCATGGAATCTGGAGCACATTCACATTGTGCATGGATAGCACGGCAAGACTGACTTCGAGTCAAGGAAGAAATGCACATGGACTAGCACATTGTGAAATTTGATAAATACGGCATTCAGACTATCGGTGGGGACGCTCCAGGAAAGCAACTTTGAGTCAAGGAAGACGAATTTAGGAAGTGGTTTTGTGATACCTAGAGAACGATGTGCACTGTGAACAACCCACCAGTGCTTGGTTGATGCTCCTGGATCTCTTCCTCATCAACTCCCGCAGTCGTTTCGCCACTGTCACGAGCACAACAGGGGGCGTCCGAACGCATCACGCTGCACTTTGAATTTTCCACAAGAAACGCGAACGCGTCGGCTGTGAGGCTGTGAGGCGACATACAGAGTACGCGTCAACACCGACATCCTCGTCTCGACGCAGGTTGGCAGACGTCTTCGACCCCTTAGTAAGCACCCTCACTCAGGCATTCAGGCAGTCACGGCGGACGTTTTTGGGTACTGGAAAAAGGTTGTCCTTGAAGAGTCAAGGAAAGAAAAATGGCGGCTCAGAGAATGAAAGATAAGTGACTCTTCAGGAAAGGTTGAGAAGGCAAGGCCCATGAAGGTTGAAAAGAATTCTGCATCAGCAAGCATGAAGGTTGAGAAAAGAGATGCGGATGTAAGGCGTCAGAAGCCTGACAATCTCAAAGTTGAGAAGACCGCTAGTAATGACTATGAGCCCGTTCGCTTCGCTGAAAAGTCATGGCTGAAAGTACTGTTCGCTGATTTATTGTGAGAGAAAAATACTATTTCGGCTGAAAAAACAAGCTGAAAAATACGAATTATAAAAAGCATAGAAGTCAGTAATACTCCTGATACAAAGAAGGCAGCATCTGCCCCCAATGGTCCCCCAAAGCTTGCATCTCTTGTGAAACGCAATGATCCTACGTGGGATAAAATTCGGGAACTACTTTCTGAAGCCTTTGCAAAGGTTTCCAGATAGACTAGTAATGATGATCGAGAATGATGAAGTGAGAAACGCCTTGGATGAAGTTGATGCATGTGACCCATTCAGAGTTGCTGTGACAGTAGAGTCTGCACTATTTGAGAGGCTTGGACGTCCCACTGGGACTCAAAAGGCAAAATACAGGTCAATCATGTTCAACCTAAGGGCTGAAAACAACACTGATTTCCGGAGAAGAGTTCTCATCGGTGAAGTGACGCCAGAGAGGCTTCCAGACATATCCCCTGATGAGATGGCTAGTGATGCAAGGAAGCAAGAGAATATGCATATCAAGGAGAAGGCTCTGTTTGACTGTGAGCGGGGAGCAGCACCAAAGGCAACGACGGATCAGTTCAAGTGTGGCAGATGTGGCCAGCGGAAGACAACTTACTATCAGCTGCAGACTCGGAGTGCTGATGAACCGATAACAACATTCGTCACATATGTAAACTGCAACAATCACTGGAAGTTCTGCTGAGTGGCAGCCTGCTAAAAAGTTTGCTTAGTTGTGCTGAGCACCATCTTGCTGTAGTGTGTGCTCTGTTAGTTAGCTCTATGACTCAAAGTTCGCTGTAAAGTTATTCAGCGTGAAGCCATCGCATAGGTACCTGAGAAATTATTGTTCGCAAAGTACACGTTGGTATCTTTCATGGCAAGTGGAGTGGTATATAAGGCTAAGGTGTGAATAAAATATTGGTTCTAAATTGGAGTGTGCGAGCATTGCTTAGATTGCTTTGTGTTTGAACAAGATGTATGATCTACTGTTTTGTTTGGAATTTTTATTCAATTTTTAGGCATTAATTACTATTGACTCTTGCATTTACCTCTCTCGTGCACTGCCGGGTCTGATTTGGAATCTGTCTTGGCGTCCATTCATGAAACTATATTTACACAAAACAAAGAAGTTGGGGAAGGTTACAACAACAGAACATTTGAAGCATTCCTCAATTCTGCAGTATTTTCCAAGGATGTTGAAGGGGTATCAGAGAAGTCTATGTCATTATCAGACTTCAAAAACTGGTGCATTCTCTTGCCATCCATGAGAAAATTCTTTGGAAATTTGTTGATGCCGCCTGATTTAGGTATGCCTTATTCTTGTCATTGTGTTGGTACTCCTAAATGCAGCATTTTCATCATTAAAGTACAATAAAATGGCTCTATATATGCTGTACTTGCAAAGTTGAATAAACCTGCAGAAATTCAATTCCGTATTCATTATCCTGAAAACGTCTCCAATAATTTGCTACTTCTGAATAAAGTGTATGCCTAGCATATCGGAGGAGGCTTTTCCCAACATGAGGTGCAAGAATGGAAGCTTTTATATCGTAGTTCTCTTCATGGACAAAGCTTCAACACTTTCTTAGGCAAAGTAACGTGAGTACTTTTCAATTTTGTAAATCTTCTGAAGTGGAACTTCAACTCCATTCATAATTATAATGGCGTGTTATTATATATGGAATAATGAAATTAAATTCCACCCTCATGGCATGGTTCCAGTTATTTTCTTTGACTCCATAGTGACCAAATTGGTGCCACTTCTCATTGCTAATAATGTGCACAAGCTTGTCGGTTTAACAACCTATCATCATGATTCAACAGAGTCCTTATACTTGCCCGCTCACAGCCTATGCTTTCTATTTAATAATCTTGGAACTATATATGCAATTCGTAGATATGTATATTGTTTTATAGGAATGGAGACGTACAGACTGTTCTGATTGTTAAAGATACAGAAGGATCAGTTTATGGTGGATTTGCATCCCAGCCTTGGGAAAGGCACAGCGATTTTTATGGTGACATGAAGACATCCCTCTTCAACTTATATCCTCAAGCATCCATTTCCATCCTACAAGAGCAAACAAAAATTTGCAATGCGCATGCCTTGCTCGGTTCAAAGCATCTGCTCTATTTTACCTTTCTTCACGTTTGTATTATGGTAATGCTACCATTAAGACGTCCGGAAGGCCGGACGCCTCACTCCACTCACTGTCATATGTGCCACTCGCCTAAAAAAACATAATCAACTCCTGCACGCCTCGCTCTGCTCCGCTCCCGTCCTTACCCCTTCCATGCTCCTCATCCCCTACCGTAGCGCACCAACGCCCCGCGTCCTCCTACACTATGAGCCCCCAACGCCCGCACATCCAGTGGCTCTCTCCCCCATCCCGGCGAGATCAATGGAGCGGGAGCGAGATCCACTCGTCTCCGGCGAGATCCATGGAGGTGGCGTGGCGATGTTGCAGGGGAGTAGGCAACTCTCCTCCACTCTAGCGCGGCGCCATCCCCACCCCTGGCGGCGTCCTCTCTCACCTCGGCGACTGAGCTCTCCCTACCCCGACGGTCATGGCGCTCCTCGCCCCGCATCCCACTGTTGCCGCCGAGCCAAGCCCGGTACTAGTTGCGCTGCGGCGGTGCTCGTGCGCCGCCGCTCGCCGCTGGCTTTGACCCCGACGGCTGGAATCAATCGGCCCCGGCTTCCCCTCCCCTATGATGTAAATGTATGTTTCAGGTGTTTCAGTCGTTTTAAAGGTATGTTGCAGTTGTTTCTGATGGATGTTGCAAAAGTAGATCGGGGGATGTTGCATGTCGCATATGTTGCAAGTGTTTTAAAAGCCTATTGCAGATGTTTGTTCAATATGTTTCATCTGTTTCTAGACATATGTTGCAATCATTTTTATCTGGATGTTGCATATGTTTTCACACATATATTGCAATAGTATGTTCTAAATGTTTCAGTCTTATGTTGCAGTAAGTGTTTTTCATGTTGTAATTATTTTATCTAGATGTTGCATATGTTTCACACACATGTTGCAAGTGTATGTCCCAAATGTTTTAACTGTTTCAAATGTGTGTGGCATTCGAATGTTTTATGTTGCAAGTGCAGACCGCCGGCGTTGGTGTCCATGAGGGCGGGCAGGGCCAAGCCACGGCCACCGACGCGTGGAGGAGGCGCAGGCCGTCGCCGGTGGTGTGGGGATGAGGCATAGGGCGTGTGATGCTGTTGTGGAAGAGGTGGGGGCAAGTCTTCCGGGCAGTTTGGAAGAGATGGGTGCCACGTCGGTGTGGAAAGAGAGAGGGGCGAGTCATCAAAGCAGCATGGGCAGCAAATCTGAAGTGGGCGCTTCGGATGCAAGCACGGGGAACGGAGCTGATGCGGGTGGCGCACGAATCTAAGCGGACGGGGCGGAGCAGCCGTGGGCGTCCGGACGAAGGCAGGCGTCTGGACGTCCGGGCCCTATTGCTATTGCAATATGACTCAAGCTTCTCCATAACAGAGTTATAAACGGTAGCTTACATCATTAGCTTTCTATAAACTTCAGCTCTGAAAAGATACCTAATGGTATTGGTTTTGGAGGGCAGTCACACTATTTTGGACTCTTTTTATCTGCAAATTTCGATCAAGGGCACTCATTTACTTGTACCACGTTTACCAGCCCTCCCCTTTCCAAGACAAACATATTCAGGCCAGAAGCTATTGAATGTTGGGGGATACAAATGAAGGGTGCACAAGATGAAAAACCAGAGCTTGTCAAGGGGATGGTCCTTGAGAGATTTAAGGAGGACTGATCGGGAACATGCTCAAGATGGTTAGTTTGGCAAATGCAAGCGATTAAGGATTGTCAGAGGATCACAATAGCGGGCATGTTAGAGAGCCTGCACAGTACGTTTATGTCAAACATAATGGCAGCAGCTCTTTTCAATTAAGAAGAATAGAATTCGCCTAGTTTATAAGGCAAATCAGGCATGAAAACCTTACATACACACGGGTTAACACACAGAAAAAACCCAACTAACCATAACACAATAGTCCAGCCGACTATAACTCATGGCAACCCACTTACACGTAGAGGTAACTCACAAACCAATAGTGTCCACCGCATGTCGTCATTGCCGAGCTTATCACAAGCAACAAGGAGCAGTTTCGTCTTCCCCATTGAACAATCCAAAGGCCCGAGTCTCGCCTCACGTCATCGTTGAATCCCCTCTATTAAAACTTGGCCTCACATGGCGGGAACGAGTCCTCTAGAAGTGCAAAATATATGTCTTTTGTGTGCATATATGATTGCTTCGCTTGATTTTTATAACACTGAAGTTTCTGTTTGATCCAAAGTGATACAAAGCTGACTGAGCTCATGGTTTATAGTTGTAACTTTTGGACCTAACTGTTAATTGTCGTTTTATTCCCCCTAATTTTGGCTGACATGTCTTTGTGTGCCTATATGATTGCATCTTTTGATTTTTATAACACTGAAATATTTCTGTTTGATCCAAAGTGATACATAGCTGACTGAGCTCATTATTTATACGCTGTAACCCTCGGACCTACTTTGTGCCCGATAGGAACTAGTAACTGTTAATCACTCAATATAATCCTTGGCCCTTGCCCCTTGCGTGCAGCGTGCTGAGCATGCACCAGGCGCGGCGTTGCTCCTTGGCCGGCGAAGCCGCATAATCCACCATTACTTCCCCAGGCTCCACCGCATAATCCGATCCCTTGCCGACTCCGACTCCGACTCCGACTCCGACTCCGACTCGACTTGACGTTCGGACTGCTGTTCCGTGGCTTTAAAACTCAATCACCATGCATGGTGAGGCGGCGCCTCTCCCTCGATCCGTCGTCATGGCGAGACGGCGGCCGGCGGCGCACCTCCCCGTGGCGCACGCGCGTCTCACGGGGGTGCTCTCGATGCTGCCCAGGACGACCGAGAGCCTGCGGACCACGACGGCCTCGCCGCAGCTCCCGCCGCCGTGCCTCCTGGTCATGCCTCCGCGGCCGTCCTCGTCCAAGCTCCGCCGCGCGGACTCCGACGACGACAGACGGGTCGCGCACAAAGAAGAGCGATGCGATGGACGAGCCGCCGCCCTTCTTCACCTCGCCGGAGACGTGCACACTTCCCACCGCCCAACGGTCGCGCCGGAGACAGTAGCAGCTTCAGTCTAGCTGCTCTACCTTGACGATCGCGTGCTGTTGCAGCCGCTGGTGCTATCCTGTAATTTGTACTACGTACAAGGGTTTGCGAGTCAGGACTCAGGAGTCACTCTTGTATGGACAAGCACTACTGCATATATGCGGTTTCAAATGAATTCAATTTCTTTCGAAACATGATATTCTTAAAAAAATGATTTGAACAATGGACTTTAAAAACTTGTTAGGGAGAGATAACTTATTAGGGAGAGATTTGGCTGACTTGGCGGTGTGGGTGACCAGCCTACCCTGCTGGCTTGCCGAAGTGCCGGACGCCACCTCGATCTCTAGCTCCCTTCCCCAAATTCTACCGTTAAGGCCTAGGTGGCCTAGGGCATTTCCGATTTAGGGTTTGTCACGGCTGGTCACCCTGCCGTTCACCCTCGCACCGTGCCGGCCGGCCGACCGACCGGTCGGTCACCATGCTTTGAGGTTTGATTCGAGGATTCAAGTCGCATAAGCGAGAATTTCAATCCTGTGTTCTTCTCTTTCTAGATCGGATCGGCGATCACACGGGGGCCAGGGTGGGATCGACGAACTCAAGCAAGATGTCGTCACCTCCGGCGGCGCCGGGAGCCACCAGCACGCGGAAGCGCCGCCGCCGCACCTGGGACATCGGGCCTCGCTACTGGGCGTCGCTGCCCGAAGATCTGATCCGCGCGGGCGTGGCGCGTGCTGGCCTGCGCCCTGCGGCGACCTGCTGGACTACATCCGCTTGCGGGCAGTCTGCACCAGCTGGCGTTCCGCGCCGACTCCCCGCGCGGCAGCGGCCTGGCCGACCGGCGCTGGATGATGTTTCCCGAGGGGCCACCGCATCTACCCCGGCCCCCCAGACCTGGGCGGGCCGCGGGTGCGCCCGGTTCCTCCACCTCGACACGGGTGCCCTGGTCCGCGCCCGTGTCCCGCTCCTCGGCGACAGACGGCCTCCTGCTGCTAGTGCGGGATCCGGACCCGGACTACGGCGGCGCCATCCGCCGCCTCCACCCTTTCACCGGCGATGTCGCCGAGCTTCCACCCCTAGGGACGCTCCTCCCGCACCTGGGCCCGCAGCTCCACGGCTGTCCTCCTCAGTACAGGATCAGGAGGCTTGCAAAAGTCGTTTCCGCTTCCGTTTCCTTCGACGCCGCCGGAGTCATGACCGTCATGCTTGCACTTCCTGGGGTAGGCCGTGCGGCCTTTGCTACCCCCCTGGACCAGCAATGGACTCTGTCGAGCTGGGAACACGAAATGAGGTTTCCATTGTCGTTCCAAGGCAAGCTGTATATGCTGCACACTCCCCTCGGAGAAGAAGATGTACACCATGTTCTACAGATCGACCCACCTGTGCAGCAGGATGGGGCGGGCGGAGGTCGGGCGCTGCCACCGCCAGAGCTGATCGCCACAGTCCCTAAAGACAAGCTCCCCAATCCTTTAGGCCTGGTAGAGTGTGGTTCAGAGATCCTGGTGCTTGGTAACTACATTGATTTATCTGGGACGCAAATCTTCGTTTACAAACTAGCAGACCTTGTGCTGCAAAGGCTTGTCCCAATAAAAAGCCTCGGAGGCAATACCTTGTTCATGGAACAGAGGAACATAAGTGTTTCCTCCAAGATACTGCATACGGTCAAGGGTGACAATGTTGTCTACTTCACTGGCAGCAGGATTGTGCAATACCACCTCGGTGGTGACAGCTTGTCAACGGCAGTCGATAATTGCAGCCTGTTTGGCCGTGCACCGGGACCTAGTCCCCTCGTCCTGTACGTCTTCAGCTGCTGCATTCGTAATCCGTGGCATGTGGATAGGTGTATTTTGCTTCATTTCCTTTCTACACCCTTTCTCGCTACCATCAGTATTGTACTTTGGGTCTCGCTACCATTAGTCTTGTACTTTGGGCCTATAGCTGTTAATTTTTTTTTACATTTGCTTACAGGAGCAGGGGAATAGTATTCAGAGATATAGAAGTTTGTTCGAGGTAGTCCTTCATCCCTTGTTTCCTATACCAAGTTTGGTAAAAAAAATCTAAATTCTGAATTCCAAGCTTACAATGTAACATTAGAGGAACTGTTCCTTTCCCCTTGGTCTAGAATAGCTTTTCTTTTGTTGCTATGCGTTGCAATTCACATGCTATTTGTGTGCTTTTCTTTGTTTGCTGTGATTTATTGATACTTGTGATACTTGTGGGATTTTAGCTTTAAGTATTTGACCTTCAGATACGCAGAGCTGTTTGCATAATGACTGGCAATGAGTCTGTATGTTGTTTATGCTGTTGGATAAAAGGGTACTAAAATATTTACAGATTAATTTATACCTTTTCTGAATATATCCACTAACGGGCACTTATTTCGACAATGTGTGCCCATATATGATGGGAATGAGCAAGAAGCAACGCTTGAGTCTAGTGGCATGTTGCAAATCTATGAAAATGTTTTATAGTAATAGTGAAAACTAGTAGTGATCCTAAAACAGTTTATTGCTTTGATGGTATGGAGTAATGCTTTTGTGCTTTATGTCCAATTGTACTGATTCAGTTGTTATAATCATTCATTTAACGCGATCTTCTACTCATGCCCCTTTTCCAGGCGTAAACCGACAAGTGGTGAAACTGGCTACCTGTTACCCTGCATGACAAGGATATATGAGATTCTGGGCTATTTTGACAAACATTACCATCCCTTCCATTATGCTATAACTTTGACAGTACCTTGTAATATTAAGCTGCTATTGTTGTTTACAAATATTTATGTATGTGCTATATTCTCGCACTGTTGATGTAATGTGGGCTTTTACAGGTCTATTAATTGGGACATATCTCTCTGGGTATAAATGTGATGGCTCTGGTGGAAACTGAACAAAATCCCTTTTGTTTTAAAATTCTGATAAAAGAAATGACATGTTCCTTGCCTCTTCATTGGTTCTTCAGGCACTTTGCTTCATGGCCTGACTCTTGCGATTTCATGCTGTAAGAGTATTAAATAACAATCCCCGATTCAGTTGTATATCCAGGACTTCCGTATACAAAAATGTATACTATTGTGGAGCGTAGATTGGTACACACCACTGAATTTTCATAGGAGCCGTTTGCATCCCTTCATTTTGGAGGAATTCGAATGTACCTATGGGCCGTTTGGATCCCTTCATTTTGGAGGAATTGAAATCTACGTAATGGATTAGACTATTTGGCTTGAAATTTGACATTCCATAATTTTTTGAAGCTCACAAATAAGTCTATCTCAAATTTATAGAGTGGGAGATGGAAATGGATTCTATAGATCACTATGCTATAATTCTATTCTCTCTTCAACTCACTTTCCTACAATATAAATATAACATATAAGTATATGTCCCTTGTATGCCTAACAATAAATATATAAATATATTCTATATACAACTATATTAGCTTAATTAATCTATGTCTAAATTGTAATTATTAGAATGAATTTAATTCCAAGAATCCAAACGGGCCCTTAATGGATAAGGCTATTTGGCTTGGAACTTGACATTCCACAACTTTTCCGAGCTCACAAATAAGTCTATCTTAAATTCATAGGGTGAGAGATGAAAATTGATTCTATAGATCATCATACTATGTTTCTACTCTTTAATTTATAGCACGTTCTTCAGCTCCCTTCACGACAATACAACATATTAGTATCTCCCTCGTATAACTAATAATAATATACAAATGTACTGCATATAGAATCGTATTAGCTTAATTAATTTGTCTAAATTATAATTATTAGAATAAATTCAATTCTAAAGATCCAAACCGCCCTCGCAGTATTTTGGAAAATCCAAAAGTCAACATGCTCACAAGTTACTCAATTCAGTTAGTACTACGGTTAAGGCACGCGCATTGATGCGGGGAGTAAAAAAGGAAGAGTTTTTAACTTCTTGCTCCTTTGAAATGCATGATTTTCGAAACACAAGAAAACCACAGGGTTCTATGCCCATATCGTATCCTTATTACATCCATATTTCAAAATGTTTGTCCACCTAGACACTTGCTGCTTCGAAGCCTATCCATAGTTGTAGTTCCTCAGTTTTAAAGATCAGACAGAACCATATATTTGGTTTGTACAAAGCAATCTAGCTCTAGCCAATAGCCGCAGCACCCGTTCTTGATTGGCTCCGTCAGACAATGACAACTGAACTTTCTAGCTTCAGAACTTTGTCCGCACCTGCCATATTTGCTATTGTTCACGGTGCGGGAGTGCAAGCCCTAGTTCCTGCCTTCCTGGACAACCCTTGCCGCCCGGAGAGCGGAGCACCTGCGCTCTACGGACCTTGCTTCCGACACGGTTGACATGTGTGGTGGTGGCGGCGCCCTCGCCCGCACAACTGCGGAGATCGGCATTGGGCATTGAAGCGACGCGGCCGGCCGCCCACATGGGCCACACCACCCGGGCCGGGCAGGACGCTACCGACGCTTTTTCATCGTTGTTCACCTCTTGCTCTTCCACTACACCGTCTCCCCGGCCTCAAGTACGCAACTCTCCTCGCGGGCCTCTTCGACTTCATTGGGCCCACGCCCAAGGCCTAGTTCGCCAGGATGGTCATCCTCTTCCTCTAAAGTACCTTTGTTTGATGACATGATTGATGAGGTGATCCATACTGCAAAGCGTTTGATCTTTACAGATGGTGTAAGATCTTTACTTCACAATTATGTTGTTCACATGTGTTACAGTTAACTGCAACTTATAAATGTGTACACACAACACAGCTTAAAGGTGTGGATAAGGTCACGCCAGATGCAATACTAGAGAAGAGGGCAAACGGACCACTTGGTGCAATATGAAATGAAAGTCACCTCGCTCGTGGCCATTGTGTGTGATCAGAGTTTTTCAGAACAAGATAAGTAACGACACGTAAATGATGAATTCAGAAGCCAGGAGAAATGGCTGCCAGGGTCGGTATAGGGTCCGATAATATAAAACCACGCATAACATCAAATAGATGATAAAATAACAACAACATATTGTGACAATAAGGCTTCGCGACATTAGTTACCTCTTACAGTTTCCCTCTACGACTACGATCCACCATTTTATGAAAGCGAATTATCACATCTTCGATTGGAATTGTGGTTAGAAATCCCGGCTCCACGAACCATATGATACAATCATTCATAAATCCATCTCCGATACGCGTTCTCAGTATTGTCTTCATAATTTTCATTGTTGAAAAACACATCTCCACCGATGCAGTGGCAACAGGAAGAACCAGTACTGGCTTGAGAAGCCGATAGACCAAAGGAAAAGTCAAATGTTCTTGTTCTTGAAGTGTCTCCATGATTATTCTCGTTATCACCGGCTGGGGTAATTTCCTTTTAAAGAATCCTTCCAATGTGCTTTGCTTGATTTCCTATCAAATTACTAAATTAGTCACAATAATAAAAAACTAAAGCAGATAGCAGCTAGTGCCACTTTGCTAGAGAATCTGTCATCGGCGTCGATGTCGTCATGGTTGTTCGCTGACAACGATAGTAGTAGGAGACGGAGGCAGAGGTAGGCGAGAAGGCTGTGAAAGCCTTGTGCGAGATCTACCATGGCTAGCTCTTGGTTTCAGTCTTGGAGAGTAGTGAAAGATTTTTTTCTCGATCAATTTTTTTAAAATTATATAGTTTGGAGGCCACTCGACACTTGTATGGTTAAGTAACCCAAGTGCAGCCGTTGATGAGGACGACGATGACCATGCACTCGCGGTCGTTATGGAATTTCGCTTCCAACTTCTAGCGAAGCTTGTCGGGAAGTTTCTCGAGATGAAGGCGAGATGATGTTGTCCAGATCACTCGCCTTTTTGTTGTTGTCTTTAGACATCTTTCTAGTAGATCTTATCGCTTTCTGCCCCAGTGAATTTGCAAAAAAAGTATGTTGACTCTAATTTGGGTCACACACCAACAAAGGCTAGCTCGCCTGAGGCCACACATGTCCTAGCATGCAACGGAGAGAGAGGTCAAAAGAGTGAGGTCGACCGTGCAGATTTGATGCTCGTTCTTGCCCAAAAAAGTCCATGAACACCTCTTGGAAAGACTCGTTGAGGAGGAGCACAACATGGTCGCACTAGGATCTGCAAGGTCCCCAAAGAACACCAACGAATCTCACTGAGAAAGGCCCTGATAGTAGGAGTTTAGAAGAGCTAGAGGTAGTAGAAAGTAGTAGTAGATTGAATTTTGATCAATTGTGTGTGGTTAACCCCAATCGGCCGTGGTTGTCTGATTGTGTGTGGTTTTATCTCAGTAGGAAATATATCCCAGATATAATCGGCAAGTTTTCCGCAACATCAGAAGTGTTTCCATTGAATTTGAGTAGAATCAGACTCGGACGGCCCATTTCTAAAATTGGCCTAGGTCAACAGCCAGTCAAAACCGGTCTGGACTGGTTTGGTCTTCAGCAGCATGTGCATCGTGGCAGCCAAACCGGTCTAGGCCGGTTTTCTACTTGTTTTGCTCAATTTTTATACATATTGATCCAAAATTGATTTTTTTATTTGATTCTCAAATCTGAATGCAACTTCTCTGAACTCTTTTTGTCAAACACGGGAAATAAAATAAGCTTGTGAAGTTGTGAGTGCTGGTCGGTGAAGAACTACTTCTATTCATATCCGTATGTGGATACTGCTTCGTAATTCAATATATCCCCACGCATCCACCGAATTGCATCCATCGGTCGGCGAGCGATCATATAGGGCGTATTTGCGGCGTGTTTGGTATCTCGACTCGCCTCGCCTTGCCCTCCTGACGCAAGCACCGAGACGCTCGCCGCCGTCTTGGCTCTCCCACAATGGCGAGGCAAATCTGGCCTCACAGGTTCCATGGCACGCAAGCAAGGAATCCAAACGCACTAGGGCCCTGTTTAGTTCCCAGAATTTTGCAAAATTTTTCAGATTCTCCGTCACATCGAATCTTTGAACACGTGCATAAAGCATTAAATATAGATAAAAAATAAAACTAATTACACAGTTTAGACGAAATGGACGAGACGAATCTTTTAAGCCTAATTAGACCATTATTGGATAATATTTGCCAAATAACAACGAAAAACGCTACAGTGCCGTTTTGCAAAAAATTTTGCATCTAAACCGGCCCTAGCTTGCTTGAAATCGTTTCTCAGCCAGATTACACAGGCCCCGTTCGGCTGTGCTGATAAGCCAGCTGAAAAACACTGTTGGCTGATTTATTGTGAGAGAAAAATACTGTTCCGACTGAAAAAACAAGCTAAAAAGTACGAATTTGTCCTGCAGAGAAACTGAACACGCCCTAGGTTTCTTGGGCCAGTACTGTGCTGCCTTGCCAAGCAAGATCTCCGAACGAGTATGGCCGTTTGGTTTTCTTGCCTGCTGTCTCGTTTGTTTGTGCTAGCAAGATTTCACTTGCTTTTGTGGGGAGGGGGAAACAAACCTTCACCCTGTTCGTTTCGCTGGTTTATTGTGGCTGAAAGTACTATTCGCTGGTTTATTGTGAGAGAAAAATACTGTTGGATGGCTGCTGATTCTGCTGATAAGTCCAAACGAACAGGGTGCTTGCCGGCCTGGACGAGTTTCTCATTTGCGCCGACAGGGCAAGGTGAGGTCAGGTAAACCTGCTCTGGCAAGCGCGCCCATAATATTCGAATTTCCCTTTCCCTGTTCCTGCTGGTGTGTTTCTCTGAAGTGAAGTGTGTTTTATCGTGTTTTAGACTGTCCGCAGTGGCATACTCTAAATGATACTCTAAAGCTTTAGAGTATGAATATAGAGTAAAAACTGCTGCACTGGATACTCTAAAACGATACTCTATCCTTTCTCTTACTCTATATTTAGAGTAGTACAGTGTTTACTCTATAGTGCGCAGTGGCGGGCCCTACTAGCTAAATCAAGGAAAAAATGTTATAACTCACAAACCAAAAATCCAAATTAAATTTCGATTGCACCATTAAATTCGTCTCAATAAATCCTTCAAAACTAGATCACTCATGGATATATTTAGATAAAGTGACAAGTGGGTCCCACAGTAGATAGAGTGGATAGAGGATGATATAGAGGATGGATGGGTGCGGGAGAATTGAGTATAGAGGAGAGAATCTTGCTGACTAGGACGTATAGAGGATAAATATAGAGGACCATGAGTGCGGATAGCCTTAGCTGCAGTTCCCTAATCCTCTCGAAGCGTATCTGTGTAACCGTGTTATTTTGCACGGCTGAACCGCAGAGCCATTGCAAACCGGTGGTGCACAGGCACATAGGAGTATGGCGTAGCCGCAGCCCGCAGAACTGGAGAAGTGGCAATGTAGCACCCCGTGTCAAAAAAAACTGTTTATATGGAGCATATGTGTAGCATCTTCGCTTCGTGTAAAATAGTTAACCTGAAGGCGTTTTCTTCCTCATTTCGTGTAAAAAGATTAATTCAGAGATGGTACGTTTGGAATGTGCTGGGGTGTTACATCCCAGCCCCCTTCACCCCTGCCCCTCCCTAGACGCCACTTTGGTAACATGGGCCAACTTCACTACTAGCCCTCTGCAGCTTAGGAACACCCCTTGGTACACCCCTCTACGGGCAAGTGCAGCCAGGGTAGATGCTCCGAATACCTTTTTCAAGCTCCGCACGTGGAATGGGTTTACATACGCATAGCACATCTCTTACGTTTTCATCCTCGCTTCATGTAAAATGGTTAACTCAGAAGTGCTACGTTCGTAACAAGAAGAATTATAAGAGCATCTCCAACAGCTCCCCTTTCTCATCCCCTATCTCCATAAACCTGTCATATTGGGGGAGATAAGCCAAATTTGATGCTCCAACAGCTCTCCTTTCCCATCCCCTTTTTACGGTGATCACCAATATCTTCCCCGTCTCTCCTCAAATAAAGGGAGAGTTGTATCTTCCCCGATAGCCGGGACCCACCTCCAACTGTCACTTCTCTCTCCTACGATGCTCGTCGGAAATGACTTGGTGGCTGGTGGAAGACGTATTCACGAAAAGCTTTGCTCCAGCGGCTATGGTCATCGTGGACCCGAGGTGGAGGGAGGTGGTTCTCTTATATTGGGGCTGTGTTTAGTTGAGAAAATTTGGGCGAAAAGTTACTGTAGCATTTTTCGTTGTTATTTGGTAAAATTTGTCCAACCATAGATTAATTAGACTCAAAAGATTCGTCTCGAACTTTACAGACAAACTATGCAATTAGTAATGCTTCATGCATGCGTTTAAAGATTTGATGTGATGGGTGGAAGAGGAAATATTTTGGGTACGCATGGCAAGTGAACGCGGCCTGGGAGAGATTATTGATGATCTGTTGAAGCATCTTTCCCAATAATCTGAAAAAACAGTATTGATAATATCATTCTATTGGGAATGGATGATTAGTGAGCTGTTTTAGAGCGGTACTAAGGTTGTGTTTAGATCCATTAAAAGGTGCACTATGTAAAAAAAGATTCCCTGTCATATCAAACTTACGATACATGTATGGAGTACTAAATGTGGATAAAATCAAAAACTAATTGCACAGTTTGGTTGTACTTTGCAAGACGAACATTTTGAGCCTAATTAGTCAATGATTAAACAATTATTATCAAATACAAATAAAATACTACAGTGTATTTTGGCATTCCAAAATTTACGTCTAAACACAGCCTAAACCAATCAACCGCGACGACACCCGAGCCACTTGACTAACTTTACTGCTGTTACATGCTACACATGGGCTGACGTGTTACAGGCAAGCCGCGGATCCGCACTAGAGATAATGGGCGCTCTCCGTCCGTGCCTTTGCACATCATTACTCGACTACCGTACGTTGTACTACGTGCTCGCTGCTCGTCGTGTCGTCGTTGTGGAGGGAGGACATCGTGGTAAATGTCGGTGGAAAATCGCAGAGCACAGTAAATGTCTTGAATGCAAACAAACAGGGGGAGCAGAGCGGTAGGAGGGCACGCGTAGCTACACGATTTAATGCACGCATCAGAAGGATTCCAGCTGTTCAGCCAGAGCCCAGAGAGCCGCACAGCACTACACTTCAGGTGCTGTGCTGCTGCTGCTGCGTTCAGCCATGGAGAACGGCGAGGGAGGCGGAGGGGAGTACACCAAGGACGGCTCCGTCGACCTCCGCGGCAACCCCGTCCTCCGCTCCAAGCGCGGTGGCTGGACCGCCTGCACCTTCATCGTCGGTACGCACTCTACATTTTTCGTCGTCAGAGAGATTCAGAGCCAGCTAGCGGCGCTCTCTCGTTTCTCCGGCCGGCGGCAATGTTTCGCCGCCGGGATTTGCTTCGCGTGCCCATGGGCCATGGATCTATGCTGTTGCCGCGCATGCATATGCAGTGTACGAGCTGTTCGAGCGAATGGCGTACTACGGCGTGGCGGCGAACCTGGTGGTGTACCTGACGGAGCGGCTGCACCAGGGCACCGTCCAGGCCGCCAACAACGTCACCAACTGGTCGGGCACCGTCTTCCTCACGCCGCTCCTCGGGGCCTTCCTCGCCGACGCCTACCTTGGCCGCTACTGGACCTTCGTCGCCGGCTCCGCCGTCTACCTGCTGGTATGTACGTCATCGCTAATTAGTAATTACCCCTCCTCCTGAGTCCTGACTAACTAGTAGTTACGTTCTTTAATTTGTTTGCCATTTCGTTTCAAAAATAAACCGTTCCCAAGTTAATTCTTGGATTCTTTATTTCTAGCCGTTGGATTTTTTTTTTGTTTATGTGGATCCTAGAAAAGGGAGTGAACCTCCTGTTAAATTTGAAAACAAATTACCCTGCAATAAAATGAGATATTACTTTCATGTTTTGCGCAATAATTACGTGTTGAATGCCTGTCACTTTTGGACACATCCATCCATTCCAACCAGCTGATGAGCAACTACTTTGTGGGATAAAAAAAAAAGTTACAGGTTGAGAAGGCAGAGCACCAGATGCCTTCTATTTTCTATATAAAAAAAAGCGCATCAGATGCCTTTGTGTCAAATACTCCCAACCGTCCAAGAAAAAGCATTTAATGTTTAAGTTTTGTCCTAACTCAAACTACCAAATTTACAGAGGAAATTGTTAACATTTATGACACCATATACATCTGTTTCGTTTCATGATGAATCTAACAATAATTATTTGATAATATGATTATTAGTAGTCTTTTGTGTAAAATTGGTTAAATTTTAGACAAATTGACTTAGAACAAAATTGGGATGAAGGTAGCATGACTCAATAGAAGCTTATCAGTTTATATTAACAGTAAATATGATATCTCTGTAGAAAACTTCGTACAAACATACAGATTTCAGACAGCTACTCTTTTTTTTTTTGGAGTATCATTCAGAGAGCTACTACTGTATAGCTGTTGTAGTTGTTGCCCGCGCAACTTGGGCCCAATAAATAGTTAGAATCACACGCAATGGCCCAAGTATAAGTCTTTTTTTTTTTTTTTGATAATACGTATCTGTATTTCAGATAAGGAAAACGTACAAAGACGCAAACAAATACAGGTACGTACGAGTAGGATACATGGGCAGCTGTCCCAACCACTTTGCACAAAAGCCCCTAGCAAAAACATGAATTACAAAGATGACCCTAGACCTTGTGCAATCCACAGAAATCCGAAATCGCCAACACCGACCGCCGCCGTGATTCCGCCGGCCGCCGTCGCTGGAGAAGACACGGATTCGACCTCGGAACAGAAGAAACCCCAACGCACAAAGGCTTTTGGAAGAGCCGCAATAGTTGAAATCGTCGCTGGAAGACCATCGGCCGGGGACACACCCCAGTCTCCTCTGCTCCCAGACCAGAGCTCGCCGTCGGCCATCGCCGAAGAGAACTGGAGCTCGGTCCGCTCGCCATCGTGCCGAAGAACCCGCAGCCACCGCAGCATCCTTGAAGACGAAGCGTGCGGCCTGCATCACCGTCTCACCGAGACGATGAAACAGCAGATCACGCGAACTCCTGTACAGGAGCCGACACAGGCCGACTCCACCTCCACGCACTCGCCGACGACGCCGGAGGGAAGCACCGCCGGGGCGGGGAAGAGGACGGGAGGACCTTATTCCATGGTGACGGCGCCGCCGCCGCCGCCTCGGCTGCGTCGCCGGAAACCTAACCCTAACACCACTGGGACCTTCACCACCGACCGGCAAGGGAGCAGCGGTCTCCACCGCCTGACGAAGGCCCAAGAGCCATCGGAGGCGAGGAAGACCGCCGGCCCCGCCGGCGGAGACCGGAGAGCTCGCTTCCGCCTCGCTCAACTGTAGATGAACGAGAGGGTTCGAGATTTCAAGTATAAGTCTTTTGATAAAGCCAACTAAGACTTGACCCAACCTAAGCGTAAGGCAAAGCCCATTACATACAAGCTGGGCCACAACGCTACCCGTTCGTAGTTTTTGATCCGCTTTTTTCCATGGAGGATAGTTTTTTTTTTGAGCAAATCCATCGAGGATAGTTCAGGGAGGTGTCATGAGATCTCAATCATTATGATTTGCGGGCCATTTGCAACATGGGCTGACCACGAAAACGCAGAAGCTGGCGCCTGAATTGCCGAATCAATCAAACGCAGGGAATGCTGCTGCTGACGCTGGCGGTCTCCGTGCCGGCACTGAAGCCGCCGCCGTGCGACCCCGTCGCCGGCGCCACCTGCCCGCGCGCGTCGGCGCTGCAGCTGGGCGTCTACTTCGGCGGGCTGTACACCATCGCGCTGGGACACGGCGGCACGAAGCCCAACATCTCGACCATCGGCGCCGACCAGTTCGACGACTTCCACCCGGCAGAGCGGCTGCGGAAGCTCTCCTTCTTCAACTGGTGGATGTTCACCGTGTTCACGGGCATCCTCTTCTCCACCACCGTGCTCGTCTACCTCCAGGACAGCGTCAGCTGGTCGTGGGGGTACGGCGTGCCCACGCTGGCGCTCGCGGCCTCGGTCGCCGTCTTCCTCGCCGGCACGCCGCTGTACCGGCACAAGCTACCGCAGGGCAGCCCAATCACGAAAATGGGCAAGGTGGTCTGCGCGGCCGTGCGGAAGTGCCGCGTCGCGGTTCCTGGGGACCTGACCGAGCTGCACGAACTGGAGCTCGAGCACTACGCCAGCAGGAAGAGGTTTCGCGTGAACCCAACGAGCTCCATGGGGTTCCTGAACAAAGCGGCGGTCAAGGTGGAGGAGGAGGACGCCTCCCCCTCCCGGTGGACGCCGCTGTGCACGGTGACTGAGGTGGAGGAGACGAAGCAGATCGCGAAGCTGGTGCCGCTGCTGGCCACCATGTTCGTGCCGTGCGCGCTGATGGCGCAGGTGGGCACGCTCTTCGTGAAGCAGGGCGTGACGCTGGACCGCCGCGTCGGGCGCGGCAGCACGTTCCGGGTGCCCCCCGCCAGCCTCGGCGCAGCCGTCACGCTGACGATGCTCATCTGCGTGGCGATCTACGACCGCGCCCTCGTCCCCGCCGTCCGGAGGCGCACCAAGAACCCGCGCGGGATCACGCTGCTGCAGCGCATCGGCGCCGGGCTGGTCCTGCAGGTCCTGACGATGGCGACCACGGCGGCAGTGGAGAGCCGGAGGCTGAGCTTCGCGAGGAGCCACAGCCACAGCCACGGCGCGACCACGGCCACGGCCGGCGAGCCGCTGCCGCTGACCATCTTCATCCTGCTCCCGCAGTTCGTGCTGATGGGCGCCGCCGACGCGTTCCTGGTGGTGGGGCTGATCGAGTTCTTCTACGACCAGGCCCCCGAGAGCATGAAGAGCCTGGGCACGGCCATGTCCCTGACGGCGTACGGCGTCGGCAGCATGCTGAGCAGCGCCGTCCTGTCGGCCGTGGCGCGGGTGACGGCGGCCGGGAGGGGCACGCCATGGGTGACCGACGACCTCAACGCGTCGCGCCTCGACTGCTACTACGCGCTCCTCGCCGCGCTGGCCGCGGCGAACCTGGCCGCGTTCCTGGCGCTGAGCTGCAGGTACTCGTACAGGGCGGAGTCCACGGAGGCCATCGGCGTCACCGCGAGAGTGCACTCGGAGCCGGTGCCGGCGGTGGCGCCATGATAAGAGCTTCGTCCATGCGCCGTTTCTCGATCGGCTCGTGTTTGATTATTACGTATAACGGACTGTAATTTAGACGAACGTAGGACGTGATTGTGACGATCAACTGAACTCACCATGCATATCTGGCAGTTCTTGCCGTTGATAAGTATTTTGTGACGATTGTTAGTAGCTTTCGCGAATCGGCGTGCCGTGTCATTGCCAATGCATGCCAGGCCCTTAGCTAGATAGATCTATTCTTATCTCATCCAATTATTGAGATCGTTGTGACATCGAGGGCTAGGCATGCATCTACTCGTTTTTTTTCCCAAACAAGTTTCGCAAGCATCGTATCGTCGACCGGTGGGGCCGGCCGCGAATATTGATGATCTCCTCTTGGCGCCTTCCTAATTCCCATGCGCGCGGCGCCAAATGTGGGTTCGGGTCTACTACTAGTGGTACTTTTGACTACCGGTGTGGGGGGTCACTCTCTGCGTTTGACTTGTGGCTGGCTGCTAAGAGTTGAAAAATACACGTGACAGTACCATACATAAAGATGCACCTCCGAGAGTAGCAGCCAAACCTACGGTCGCTCTTCATTACGTAAGCAGCCAGAGTCGTCTCGTCAAAGTTTGCTGCTCTCTACTATTCCTGCTACTAGTAGTTAATTTTCTCGCTGGATCCATTGACGGAGACGGCCGTAGATGTGTGTGTGTTATCTCTCTCTCTCATGCAGCGTACAAAAAGCACGCATGGTCTACAACTCAGCACAGCCTACGCGTTCTGGATAAATACTGTACGTAGCATTATCTGATCTAACAAAATTTAGGTCAGTCGTCAGTCAAATTCTTCAGCTCCACACGAACAGATTGCCAAGCGAATTTAATGCGACCTGTGCCAAACTGCCGATCTAATGCCCTGTTTAGTACAAAAAAATTTGCAAAATTTTTCAGATTCCTCGTCACATCGAATCTTTGACACATGCATGAAACATTAAATATAGATAAAAATAAAACTAATTACACAGTTTAGACGAAATGGACGAGACAAATCTTTTAAGCCTAATTAGACCATGATTGAACACTAATCATCAAATTATAACGAAATTTACTACAATATCATTTTACAAAAAAAATTTTGCAACTAAACAGGCCCTAAACTTCCGGCAAGTAAGTCGCCAGTATTACGGCGACCAGCTAGATAGCCCAAGACGACTTGGGAGCCATTCATGCCATCAGCGCTTCCACACGGTGGACTTACCGTTCCGGCCGGGCTAGCTAGCTCCGGGCTAGCTAGCTCCATCTAGAAATGGAATTACTTTGGGAAATTCCAAACCACATCGGTGTGTGTCAATCTGATTAGCTGATCGGATAGTTATTACTAGTAACCTCGAGAGACCACTGGCTACTGTCGTATCTACACGTGAAAGTATTTAGAGCCTTTTTAGTTTCCAGAGTTAAAGTTTAACTCCCATCACATTAATGTTCCCTCAAATGCATGGAGTACTAAATGTAGACTAATTGTATACATGTCAGCACATATTAGGAGTAATTTATGAGACGAATCTATTAAGCCTAATTAGTCCAAGATTAGAAACTTTTTATCAAATAAGACGAAAGTGCTACAGTGTTTGTTAAACTTTAATACCCAAACCAAACAAGCCATTAGTACAAGTAAAAACCAGTTCGGGGAACAAGCTGTCCTTGTCGTCCTTTCCCTTGTGTTACTGCCGCAGTTATATCACTGACTTATCGGCCTGTTCGCTTGAACTACTTATCAGTCATTATACAATATTTTTCTCTCACAATGAAACAGTATCAACTGTCTTATTAACCGTAGATATTGTCAGCTGAACAGGGCAAGTAACTTTGTACAGATCGAGCTAAAATTCAATGCTAACTGCCGTTAGTTTCAACCTCATACACAAGCTATGGTCAAGAACAGCAACTCCCTGCACCCTCAGCCATGGAAATTGAGAGTGAAAATCTGGGGCTTGAAGGCGGTGAGACTTGCAATCTGGGGCACTGATTGCTGCTGACAGGTTGTTGATCGATACGCGAACACATAGCTCATATATACTTAATGTTACATCTGCTTATAAAATTCTCCATGTTACTTGAGCAATCCATCTTCTTATTATAATGATTACATTATTGTCCGGTACTCCTAAGTATATGTATTCAGTTGATAGCTCCGCAGGAAACTTCTCGTGGTGGGACATTGTCCACTCGAATTTGAGTCTTTTATCTCAACACATGTGTGGCGATATTTACAGCTATTTTGTTCTTTTACTTGAATTCGACTCCTCAACTCAATATTTGCCCAGATATAGCTAGATTATTAGAATATATATGCGTCTACGGGGATAATAAGTGTAATACATGTATATAACCTTTTGTGTTCATGTTTCGAAAAAGAAAAAGAAAAGGAATTCGGACCAAAGGTTACTGTCACGAATCAAGTCGGAAGACCACTTCTTTTTGACTAATTAATTTAGGCCGCTTACTTATTGCTCCATCCAGTTCCGCGTTCTCACTGCTGCTAGTGTACGGTATCTGTTGCTGTTCGCTCCCGTCATATACAAGACTAAGTACATATTGAATATTAAGTACATATTGAATATGGATACGTGGACTAGAAGCGTGTAGCTTTGATCATCGTTAGCTCAATTAATTCAAGTAACAGCTGAACCCGGTCTCTGTAACGTGGATGAGGATTGGAGCGAGCGAGAGGTCAATGCTTGAAACCACCCGCGACCGCGACAGTTGAAAAATCACCAGTGGTTTTTTAGTGGCAGATGTGGACTCGGTACGTTTGCCAGGGGCATGCACCCACTTGGACTTGGTCATACGGAAATCACGCTCTGATTCCGGTAGTGGTACCGGTAGAGCTACCACGTAGGAGTGTCCACTTGCATGGTCACTGAATACTGATGGCCAAGCCAGATTATTATTATGCTAATACTCCGTATAACCGAGACCCTGGAGTACGGACCCACGAGATGTAGACGACGAGGATTATTGGCGAAGGGGGGCGAGCAGGTCAATGCATCAAACCAGCTGCAACGCATCAGTCCAGTAAGCTACTCCCACTTGGACGGTTCTGTTGAAATAATAAAACAAGTGTTTTTAGCAGCAGCTCGCTGTGGAGTTGGAGTGTGGGCTGCTCAGATCAGTCAGCCGTCGTGGGTAAGTACTCCATGGTCGTTGTAGTATTGCCTCTCGTTTGCATGGATAATCCTCATAGCCAACGGAAGCACCGCCCGTGGTAGCAGCGAAAAGCACCGGGAAGCTGAATACCCTATGGAATCTTTTTAGTTGCCAAAAATTTTGTAAAATTTTTCAACATTCTCCATCACATCGAATCTTTGGACGCATGCATAAAACATTAAATATAGATAAAAATGAAACTAATTACACAGTTTAGACGAAATGGACGAGACGAATCTTTTAAGCCTAACTAGACCATGATTGGACACTAATTGTCAAATAACAACGAAATTTGCTACAGTGTCATTTTGCAAAAAAATTTGCATCTAAACCGGCTCTCAGTCGGATTCTTCGTCTGGATCTCAAAGGCGGAGAATCTTGCGGCATGGCCAGAAAGCAAGCTCGTGCGATGAGAAGTCTTCGTCCCAAGCCAATCCGCCGGAGTCGGCCTGGATGCAAGCCTGGGCAAGTGAGCCTAGTACGTACTTATTTGGACTTGTTTAGTACTACTCGTTTGTTTACTCGATCCGCGTGTGTCTGAACGTCACCCCACCGCTCGTGCGTGCGGCTCCCGTCGCCCGGCGCGGACGGCGGGCCTGTCCGTGATCCACCGAGGAACGGGATCATCCCAGCTGCTGCTGAGCTGCATTGCATGCCGGTGCGTGTGACGCGACGCGGTCGAACAAGGCGCGGACGGATTCGACGTTGGAGCGCGACTTCCCCGCCCCGTGGTGTGACGCCGCCCTGCTGCCGCGGTCGCGAACCGATTCTACTACTACTCTTCTAGAAAGCAACGTTCGGATGACAGCGACAGTCACTGTTCTTGTATACTTGACTCCACCCGACTGCGAGCGCATGAATACAGACTACTGTACTGCTGGTAATTTGGTGAAAGGTACTTAGTCCTGTTGGATATACCAGCACACGAACAAGTCGGGACAGGGGAGCGTGCGGACGTGGCGAAACGGCGCTGATTTTTCTTGCCGAACAAATTCTAGCGACTCATCGTTTGTCCCATGCGCGTGGACGTATGGCAAAACGCACGGGACGCAGCAACCGGCACGATATACGCCTCGCGGTCCCGCGGCTGATTTCACACGGGAGCACGTCGGCGAGAGGCTTGGACGACGACGGAGTGCGTGGGCAGGCACGCATGCGCGCGGCCGCCGTCGCGCAACAGTCCGTGATGCCGAGAGAAAGGGGCCCCGTGACCGCGAGGTCGACAGTCGCCTCGCTCGGAGACGCATGGCCGGGCGCGAGCGCGATCCATCCATCCGGAGAGCCACGCAAGGTGAACGGGACGTGTCCTTCCTGGTGTTGCTGGGCTGCTGACCCTTTGTTGTAATAACCGTGACTGGTGGTGCTTAGCACGCCCACAACAGTGTTGCGGCAAAGTCGCTTTGACATATGTAGAAAGAAAAAGAAGAGGAAGAGAGTTGTGGCAGGCATCTAAAATTCGAGACGAAGATGTGTGCAACAAAGCTGCATATGAGCCTTTTAGGATGGGAGTCCCCAGTGCCCCCCACGCAAAATGTGGTGCCTGGCATCTTTTGCTCCCATGGTAGTTTTTGCAGGAGCTCTTCCTTTTAAGCACGCACGGTACCTAAACTAGCCGTCCATCGCTGAGGTTCCGATCCCTCACTTTAATTAATTGACTTCTAGTACTAAAATGACGGTCGTTTTGGCCATGTAGGCGACGTTGATGGGATTGGGATTGGGATTGGTTCTTGTTGAGTGAACGGCTGCTGCTGCAGTTTGAGTTTGAGTAATAGTATCGGCGTGCGTGCCCACCATTTGTCCACATGGGCCTAAACGGAGACCTCACCTGACTTAGACGTGCACGTTGCTGAAATATACTTCACGTGGGAGCGTGCGCGCCTCTTTGGCAGCTGTGTCCCAATCCCGAGGAACCGGCCACTCATGGTCATAGATAGGCATGCACCCTAATATAAATAAATGGCATGGCTAGCGTCCGGATTGGACGTTGCGTCTGGACACGGCTTCGACACCTGCGCCGCTCCCTGCGTTCGCATTCCGTCTCATGCCCCACGTCCTGCGTCCCGCACCAGCACCAGTGCCCATCATGCGCCCTGCACATGGACAGCCACCGGTCGCGCCATGTAATACCCCGATCCACTTTTGCAACATACGTTTAAACACATGTGCAGCATCTAGATAAAACCTTTGCAACGTACGTTTAAAACATATGAAACATTTGGAACATACAGTTGAAACACCATTGAACATGTGAAACATCCCGATCTACTTTTGAAACATCGAGATGCAACACTTGCAGCGTACAAAAGAAAATAGATGAAACATTTGAGACATGCATCTGAAATGCTTGCAACATACGTGTAAAAAAACAGATAAAACATTGGGGATAGACGCTTGCAACATACGTGTACAACCATTACAACATATGCAACATCTCAATCTACTTTTGCAACATCCTCTTGAAATAATTAAAACATACATCTAAAACAATTGAAACACTCTAAAACAACTGAAACACTTAAAACATGGCTTTGCAACATGTCTGAAAAGCGTCCGGAAACACTTGAAACACAGCATCGCCGCGCGGCCATGACCTACCTGGTGGGCAACTGCGGTGGCGTAGGCTCGCGGGATGGTGCGCGCTCGCACGCCCGCCATGCCCGCCGCCAGCCGAGGGAGAGGAGACGATGTCGGATCTAGGGAGGACACCGCCGGCCGGGGAAAGGGAGGGTATCTCATCGGGGTGAGGGGGAGGGCCACCAGATCCACGAGTATTGGGCGCTCCCGGTGGGTGAGAACACTGGTGTAGGGGGAGGGGCGCTGCCGGGGTGGGGTGGGGGTGGGGGAGGACGCCGCACAGACAAGGTGAGATGGGCGGCCGGGGGGTGTGTGGATGCGGTTGCTGTGGACGGACGGCTCCGTGGAAGTAGTGGCTGCGACCAAACGAGAGAGTAGGAAAATGTTACAGTACTGGGGGAGTTGCCTGGGTGGTCCTAGCCCATTAAGCGAAGCGTCCGTCTGCCGGATGCCTTGACCCTATCATTATCATAATATAAACGCTTTGTTGTTGTTGCTGCTGCCCTAAGATTAATTTTGTCGTCATCGTTTCTATGTAGTAATAGTACTATGACTGAAAACGATGTGCTCAAAGCGATGATGCCCTACACACGACGCCACGTCCCAATGCTACGTACATCTGCTGGTCGGCCGGAGTAGAAAACAGGGCCTTGTTTGAAACGTAATACTAGAGCACCCACTCAGGATTGATTTTTCACATATACCTTTTTTTTAAGATCCAGGTTGATTATATTAATAAGAAGATGAGAGGTTTACGCAAGATGCGGCTACGACCCAATCCTAGTAGACCATTAGAGATTATTATTAGGGGAAAATTAATTTATATACTACACGATGGCATCAAGAGCGCCAATACTGTCAGATTTTTTTTTTGCCTCAGCAAATTTCCACATGAGGGTTTCATCATGTATTTGAGAGAAGATGTATTCTGCCGGCTTCATCATGTATTTTACATATACTTGTTGCATTGATTCATTGAATTGATCTTTCAATTTCATATAACTTACATCCCTTATATCTTAGAACAGATGAAATATGTCTTATTAACCCATAAATAAATTATTTATATTTGAAGTCAACAAAAACTTGAACGAAAACTCAAAAGTACTCTACTTAGGTCCCTACACTACAATCCCAGTCCACTCGGGCCTCTCCGCTTGTTGACCCGGTGGAGGACCGGGCTTATAAATGGGCACCCAGCTGCCAGAGCTCACAAGAGCTAGAGCGGCCTGGAGCTGTGCCTGTCATACTCATACCCATCCATCTGAGGTCTGAGGTCTCGGCTCGGAGAGGCCACGGCCACCCACGACCCACCCATGGCGGAGGAGAGGCTGGAGGCGGCCGCTGCCGACGAGTACACGCAGGACGGCACGGTGGACCTCCACGGCCACCCGGTGCTCCGCTCCAAGCGGGGAGGGTGGAAAGCCTGCGGCTTCGTCGTAGGTACGCAAGCAGCTAGCTACCCTATATATCATGAATCCTTATGCTCCTGCCATGGTTTGTGTTTCCGAGCTCCTCAAAGCTAGCTAGCTCGGCCTTCTTCTCGACACACCTGCCTGTCATGGAGAGGCTCAGTAGAAGCACACATATCTATTTCATGTTTGAAATAAAGAAAATTACATTATCGGGTTATTCGACGGCGGTAAAAGTAGTTTCGCAAAATGAAACGAACCAAAAGCTCTGTTTTTCCTCACCCACTTTAGCTCTGGCGGCCGCGTGCACATGACAGAAAATTAGGGCCCTGTCGGCGACGGTTGGTAGGAATAGGATCGATGGTAGGCAGGCTGGTAGCACCGCGCTGAAGCCAAAACTTTGGTAGTTTGGGGGGACCAGTGTCCATCTCAATCTATGTGATCCAAACAAACCCGTGGTTGCTTAATTTGGATCTCCACCGATTGGGCACTTGGTGATTCAAATCCTAGGCCCTGTTCGGCTGATCGTTTCTTCGGCTGCTGCTATTGCTGATTTGTTGTGAGAGAAAAATACTGCTAAATAGTTGGCTGGTTCTGGTTGATAAGCTCAAGCGAACAGGGTCCTAGCTGTTGCCATCGGACCAGTACTTGCATAGTTGCATCTAGCTCATCAGCCTCTTCATTTCGACCGGCAGCGCCCAAGGTGGTTCTCGAAACACGCCATTGTGAGCATGAGAGTTTCTCCATGGATGCTGAGCCAGAGTACATCATAGAAGATCTATGGTGCTGGCACATTGGGGTGTCTCCATGCAAGCTGAGCTGAGGCTGTGTTTACTACCGTAGTATACTAGGAAATGAAATGTCAGTTCCGCAAAAAAAAAAGTCACATATAGATAGTTCAGGCCCACTGAACTTATTACTACAAAAGATTACAATTTTAGATGCATTCTTGATAACCAAATATATAAGTAAAACTAGTAATATTTTTGACAACAAATAGGTATAACATGAAAATATATCCCATGATAAATCTAATATACTTATTTCATATCATAAATATATATTTTTTATTTATAGTTAGTCAAACTCAAGATACTTCAAGCATATGTGAATAAGAAAAGCCATTGCTTAGTTCTTGCTTATCATTGAATTAAAAGATTCTCAGAGTATATTAGCAGCTTGCCGCGAATAATCACCATTGTTTAGTTCTTGCTTATCGTTGAACTAAAAGATTCTCAGAGTATATTAGCAGCTTGCCGCGAATAATCTGCGTCCACACGTGGGCAAAAAATGTTGAAAAGCAGACTAAAAAGTACTGTTCGTTGATTTATTGTGCATAAGTTCAACCAAACAGGGCATGCCCCCTTCTTTTTGGAACTGTGGCAGCAAACAACAGTGTCCTAGCTTCCCCTGCAGGCTGATTGATTCTGAAGCTTGCTGAGAGGAAAAGCACAGGTAACTGCTGGGGAATTAGGGGATGCTTGTCCTGTCACCAAGCGTTTGGAATTATTAGCCTTGTACCAATCGAGGATTTTGCTGCCGTGCTTCCATCAGGTTTGGACTCGGTATTGTGCTACCCATGACAACGAAGGCGTGACGTTGTGTTCTGTTTGTCCATTTCCAATTTTTTTAGACATATAGATGTCGTGTGCCTCTGTCATAGAGTAGGATGCTATTTATACATACAGTATATATATATGGGGGGAAAGAAAGGGTTGAAGACCAACACGAAATCTCTTTTAACAATTGTGAGGCTGAGTCACACGGCCTACTTGTTCAGTGATTTTGTCGTCAAATTTAATCAGTTCTCCCTCCGTCTCAAAATAAGTCTTTATCTCGCATTTTGAGAAGTCAACTAATCTCAATTTTGACTAGGTTTATAAAAAATAGTATCGATATTTTTATCTTCAAATATGTTTACTATAAAAATATATAACGTTATTAATCTAATAATATTTATCTTTTATCACGAATATTAGTATTTTTTGGTATATATTTGGTCAAAGTTAATATTGTTTGATATCTCGAATACGATGGAGACTTATTTTGCGAAGAAGTACAGTAGGAGTATCTTTTTAACACGGAGTTGCTCCATCGGAGATTCGTTTCTTGAGATATACGTATGGAAGACAGCCCTTGTGGTGGTTTGTTGACAAACGCTAAGCTCAAGAGTCGTTGGAGCCGGGAGAGGTCGGCTAGGCTGGGGTCCAGCTACGAGAAGAAAGGAGTATCTTTTGCATGCCATCTCTTTCGTACGTGTCGTCGAGTTTTGCTCCTGGGCCTTGTTTAGATTTCCAATTAAACTATGTAATTAGTTATTTTTTTACCTACATTTAATACTTCATACAAGCGGCTAAAAATTGATGTGATGGAGAGAGAGTGAAAAAACTTGGAATTTTGAGGGAAACTAAACAAGGCACTGGTTTGCCGATCCCTTCTGGTTCTGTGCAGAATTAAATGCAAACAGCTATATAAAGAGAGATAGAGAGATAAATAAATAAATAAATAAATAAATAAATGAAGAAATAAATAAAATAAAGCCAGAGTCTGACTAACCAGAAACTCTGCTTCAAAGTTATTATAAGCATATCGCACTTGACATGTACACGGGAAGGGTCTATGCCCTCATGTACAATTTATTGACCCTTTAGGTACCACTAAAACGTGTTGTATTAAACATTTTCTCTATTTTAATGTAAAGATGTGCAAACCTTCTACGCCTGAGAAAATAAGCATATTGCGCTTGACATGTACTCCTATTTGAAGTTATATGTGCATGGTGCATTTGAAGTACTAGTTGTGTGTAGCTATTATATGTGCATGGTGCATTTGAATATCACACTTGACATGTACTATTATGTAGTTATATGTGCATGGTGCATTTGAAACAGAGCCTCCAATATCTGATTTCTTGTCTTGGATTTGCGCACGTACGCAACGCAGTGTACGAGGTATTCGAGCGGATGGCGTACTACGGCATCTCGTCCAACCTGGTGCTGTACCTGACGACGAATCTGCACCAGGGCGTGGTGCCATCCGCGAACAACGTCACCAACTGGGTCGGCACCATCTGGATGACGCCCATCATCGGCGCCTACGTCGCCGACGCGCACCTCGGCCGCTACCGGACCTTCATGATCGCCTCCGTCATCTACCTCTGCGTGAGTCGCCGCCGCCGCCGCCTCTCGTCGGCGTTTTGTTTGTCTCAGCATCATCCGTTTCCTCTGTTCGCTTCTTTCTTGGAATTGGATGCTGGTGCTTTTCCTTCCTTGTGCAGCTTGCTTTGTGTGGTAGCTGTTGTTTTCAGTCTGCTTCTTGTTATCTTTAAGGAATCAAAAAAAGCCCACCACAGCGATGTTTAGTTTATATGTGGGCCGTCAATCTTGTGATAAACTGAATTGAAGCCCACCATTTCGCAGGGCATGATCCTGCTGACGCTGGCGGTGTCGCTGCCGGCGCTGCGGCCGCCCAAGTGCGGCGCCGGCACGGCGGACCCCAACTGCGTGCAGCAGGCGACGACCGGGCAGCTAGGCGTCTTCTTCCTGTCGCTGTACATCCTGGCGGTGGGCACGGGCGGCACCAAGCCCAACATCTCCACCATCGGCGCGGACCAGTTCGACGACACCCACCCGCGGGAGCGCAGCCACAAGCTCTCCTTCTTCAACTGGTGGATGTTCAGCATCTTCTTCGGCACGCTCTTCGCCAACACCGTGCTCGTCTACATCCAGGACAACGTCGGCTGGACCGTCGGCTACGCGCTGCCCACGCTGGGCCTCGCCGTCTCCATCGCCATCTTCACCGCCGGCACGCCCTTCTACCGCCACAAGCCCACCTCCGAGAGCCCCTTCGCCAAGATGGCCAGGGTCATCGTGGCGGCCGCCAGGAAGCTGGCCGTCTCCGTGCCCCTGGACCCGCGCGACCTGCACGAGCTCGACGACGAGTACTACGCCAAGAAGAAAACGGTCCCGCTCCCGCACACGCGCAACCTCAACGTCCTGAGCAAGGCGGCGGTGAAGACCGGGACCGGCGGTGAAGAAGACCGGTGGTCGCTCAGCACGGTGACGCAGGTGGAGGAGACGAAGCAGATGCTCAAGATGCTCCCCGTGCTGGCCATCACGTTCGTGCCCAGCGCGATGATGGCGCAGATCAACACGCTGTTCGTCAAGCAGGGGACGACGCTGGACCGGCACATCGGCCCGCGCTTCGAGATCCCGCCGGCGAGCCTCCAGGGGTTCGTCACCATCTCCATGCTGGTCGCCGTCGTGCTCTACGACCGCGTCTTCATGCCGTTCGCGCGCCGGATCACGGGGAACCCGCGCGGCATCTCGCTGCTCCAGCGGATGAGCGTCGGCCTCGTCATCCACATCATCATCATGGGCATCGCGTCGGTGACGGAGCGGCACCGCCTGGCGGTGGCGCACGAGCACGGGCTCTACGACAGCAAGAACACCACCATCCCGCTCACCATCTTCGTGCTGCTCCCGCAGTTCGTGCTCATGGGCGTCGCCGACGCCTTCCTGGAGGTGGCCAAGATCGAGTTCTTCTACGACCAGGCGCCCGAGGGCATGAAGAGCCTCGGCACGTCGTACGCCATGACCAGCCTCGGCATCGGCAACTTCCTCAGCAGCGCGCTGCTCTCCACGGTGTCGCACATCACGGAGCGCCACGGCCGAACCGGGTGGATCCTCAACAACCTCAACGCCTCGCGGCTGGACAAGTACTACGCCTTCTTCGCCATCCTCAACTGCGCCAACCTCGTCGCCTTCTTCTTCGTGTGCCGCTTCTACGTGTACAACGCCGAGGTATCCCGCGTCGTCGACGCCGGGAGCACCAAGCAGAAGCGGGAAGTGGCGATGCAGGCGCCGGCGTCCGTGGGCGCAGTGGAGGCCACCCTATAGGTGAAGGTGTAGTAGTGTTCCATTACAAATGTAGTTATCATACTCATACATACGTGATAACATGAACCTCTGCGTGTACACTGCGTAATCTCTGCATGCACATGCATTGTTTGTGATGAACTTGTTTGTGATGAACAAGAACTCTGACGTTACATTGCTTGGAATTGTATTCCTATCTCCTAGCAGCTTGGGCCATTCCAGCAATGGAAGTTTGATTGGTAGAAATGCGGAATCGTAGCACAAACCTCTTGAATCTTGACGGGAAAGCAAGATATTCAGTCGACATGTTTCATACTTTCATTCTTTCCACTCGCAATACAGTTTAGTCTTTAGTGATGAGAAGCTAAGAGCATGTCCACCGCCACCAGTTTGGTGGATAAGTGGTTTTCTTTTGATCTTTTCCTATAAATCAATGCTAGAAGAAATTGAAGGAACAAAAAAAAAACAAGGTCTACTAACAGATCCCCTTTATAATCTTCTTTTTTCTGAACTCTTCTTTCAGATTTAACTTAGCCTAAACATGATCACTAACTCATCTTATTGCAGAAACTAATCTTAGATACTAACCAGAGCTTGTGAACGCCATCTGTGTCACTGGAGATGTGATGAAGTTGATGTAGATGAAGTAGATCTTAATCTTCACCAGATCGGAGCTTGATGCTCCTAGTTGGTGAAGAACGCGTTGTAGATCTTGCAATACTTGGATGGACGTGGATAGACGCCTTCCTGAACCCTCGAGCGCCTAATCGATCAGTTATGTGAATAGTCACGTGATTTCGATAGATAGTGACGCCAGGGGTGCCTTTCTTATTTATAATTGCGCTGTGGGCCAGGGGGCCGAACCCTTAGAATTCTAAGGGTTGCCGCCGATCACGACAGTTCTTATTTAGTTGGAAATAAATGATGAGTGGGTGGACCAAAAGTTTAACGCTTAATTAATCTCATATTTAAGTTTGGGATTAGCCGAATTGATCACATTTCAACAGTGCCAACCATGCTGCTGTTGCGCAAGCAAGTGCACAGGCGACCACTGGATGAGCAAGCCGCCACCGCCACACCGAGGTAGAGCGGGCAAGCAGGGGCCGGGGGTGAGCAAGTGGGTGGCCAGTGGCCACGATGCACTAGCCATGCTGCCACTGGGCGAGCGGACAGGCAACCACATCGGGCGAGCATGCTGCCACCACAGGGCCGAGTCTTCGTCCCCACGTTGGGCTGCTGCCACCGCTTGTGTCCAGTGTGCTCAATGCAGAGCATGAGAGGACAATGATAAGAAACAGTGGAGAGAGAACATTTTTTGTCTTGAGTCTATAACATGTTGGTCCCCCACACTATAGGGGTTTCTCTGTCTTTTGCAATGCACATCTTCTAATAAAACCTAAAAAACTTATTTTTAATATAGAAGATTTCAAAGGGAAAAGGGAAATGTGATCTAGTGGAATTGCTCTAAGGATACAACATAGCTCGTGTTGTGGAAAAATTGCCTCCATCTCAGGTTACTGATTCAATTGACAAAGGTTTTTCTATAATTTCAAGACTCTTCCAAATGGCATTTGGGCCCGCATAGGGGTAGAGTAGTAGAATCAAACATCATTGTATCCCGCCCGGTGCGTGTTGTTCCACTATCACCCTTGTTTTGCTCATTGAGAGGCTTGGGCCAGATGTGACCAATATCATCATCGCATAGTGTCTTGCTCTTGGTACTTGGCGCATTAAGACCCTGTTTCTTTGATCTTGAGATGGGAGGGATTCAAGGGGTAAAGGAGGATTTTGATTTGTAGGGGATTGAATCCCTTTCAACCCCCTTGGGTTTGTGATCAAACGAGCAAGCTCTAATAAGAGTAAATATAAAGATCGTGGCCTCTACGAAGAGGTACCCGCTATGATCTTCTAGTGATCTAGCTTGTCACGATATCTTGTCTTCTAACCTACACAGTTCAGCATACGGGTTTAGTTGAGGGCAGACACAAGGGCGTAGGCCCTTGAGTCTAGTTACTCGTCCATATGGTTCCAATGAGCACTCCAAAGATCATGGTCACATGTTCAAAGTGGGAATGCTCGGTCCATTTTGCTTTGTCTTTGGTCAAGTGGTGAGGGACTCCTTCCGCCCTAGAGTGGTGTAGGGCCCCTTCTGCCCCAGAGTGGTGTAGGGCCCCTTCTGCCCTAGAGTAGTTGCAGGGCCTTTCTGCTCTAGAGTGGTGTATTTGTGTCCCTAATTAGTCAACAGTAATATTAGCTATGAACTTCCTTTTCTCCAATTAGCTTTGGACTTTTGCTCTCCTTCTGTGCAATCTTAGTATTCTAGCTATCTCTATAGCAAGCTTTTGTTTAAAAAACAAGATTTGTTGGCTTTCTATTAAAGTTGGATTACTCTTGGCATGCTTGTATATAAAAATCTGGCTAAACTTTAACTTGAAGCTTAAGACATTAAAAGCTCTTAAAATATTTAGTTTAGAGATAAAGAAAATAGTATGATAGATGTGTGTTGAATGGGAGTTGCTATATTTTAGGTGTCCAATTTATAAAAAGTTTCAAACAAGAATCTTACAATCAATTAGTACAATTAAAATAACAATGAAAACTTACAAGAGACAATTTTTCTGTAGCCAAAAAATCAGTCACATATAGGAGAGGTGAAGTCATAAACATCGTATATTTTTTATCGGATGGAGAATACTTCTCGAGAAAAGGTTCACGTATATATTCACCTTGTTCGCTGGTTCGTTTTCTGGCTGTTGTTGATTTGTATGGCTGAATTGTTGTGAGAGGAAAACACTGTTCCATGGGTGGCTGCTAGCTGAAACGGGCTGATTAGCTTGAAAGTGCAGGCTTGTATAGCTCAATAACTCATATACCAGGCCGCGCCGCGGCCGGCCTTCCCTTATTGTCTTGCAAAGAAGAATAGGCCATGGCACCAAATCGTGATGGCCAAGAAAGTGAATCAGGGGCCTGCGGATGCGGCGAGAGAAATCCCAAGCCCAAGCTCCCTCCCTTCTCCTCCCAAAAGATCGCACTCCAACACCATCCCAGATCCAGTCTGTTATTTGATTTGTTTTTGTCCGGGCTGGATTCAGGAAGATGTGACGGCGGCGCTACTGCATTGATTTGATCGAATGATCAGACTCCGACTTCGATACCAATTCGCTATGCTGTGTACTTCGATATAATTTTGGAGAGCCCCGACGCCGCACGCCTTCGGTTGCAAGAGCCCTCTCCTCTTCTCGCTTCTCGAGCGCGTGCCCAGGTTGGAGCTTGGAACCGATCTCATGGCGGCGGTGACCCACAAGCGCCCGGCGCCCAAGGCGAACTGCTGTCCCGCGGTGGCCGGCAAGAAGCGGGCGCGCTACGACTACAACATGGGGAGCATCTACAACTACAAGAATCTCGAGACGCTCGGCGAGGGCACCTACGACACCGTGGTGAAGGCGCAGGACCAGCGCACGGGCGAGACGGTGGCCGTCAAGTGGATCCGCCCGGACGACGAGGGCGTGAACGACCTCGGCTTCGTCTTCCACGAGGCCGCCTGCCTGGAGGCGTGCCTAGGCGACCCCTCGATCGTGCAGATGAAGGAAGTCGCCGCCGACGAGGTCACCGGCCACGTGTTCATCGTGACGGAGTTCGTGGGGCCTAGCCTCGAGGGCCACCTCCCGCGTCGCTTCTCCGGCGCCGAGACCCACGCGATCATGCGCCAGCTCCTGCGCGGTGCCGAGACGCTGCACGGCGCGGGCATGATCCACCGCGACATCAAGCCGGACAACGTCCTCGTCGGCCCCGGCGGCGCGCTGAAGATCTGCGACCTCGGGATGGCGGCGCGGACGAGGCCCGTCGGTGGTGAACCGTACCCGGAGGAGACCATTGCTGCGCTGTGGTACCGCGCGCCAGAGCTGATGAGGGGGTCCCGGTCCCGGTCCCGGCAGACCTATGGCACCGCCGTGGACATGTGGGCGTTGGGGTGCATGATGATCGAGCTACTCATCGGCGAGCCCCTGTTCAAGGACGCGGAGACGGAGGACGACGTCCTCCACTGGGCGCGTGACCTGGAGTATCAGATGGAGTCTATGATGGACCTGGCGTTAGAGTCGGAGTTCCTGCCTGAGCTGTCCAAGGCCGGGCGCGAGGTCCTGCAAGGCTTGCTTAGTTTGGTGCGAGAGAAGAGACTCACTGCGGCGAATGCGCTCAGCCACCGGTGGTTCGAGGAGGAGGACGCGCCCCTGTCCCCTGTTCTATCTTCTCAGAAGGATCAGCGTGGTTTCATCAGTTTCTTGTAGAGTGCAGATCGAAAGGCAACAGCATCTAACCCGTAGTCTTTTAACTCTTTACTAGTTAAGTGCCTGTGCGTTACTACGGGTATACATAGAATCACATGACAAATAGCCACACGTGTAGAACATATGTAGAATCTCATCCATTCATTAACAATTTAGTTGTTGCTCCTTTTTTCTTTTATATGCTTCTCGTTATTTTTTTATTTCTTTCGTCCTTTTTCTCTTGAGACATTGCGAGCCATCGGGCCTTGTCTCTTTCTCTCTTGCGTTCTCTAGCATCACTTCTTGCAATGTTACATCCATATACTTTGATTATCATTAATAATGTAAACAACATGTTGAATTTATAAGGTAAAAGAATAATTTATTTTGTTTACCTCCATTAATAGTGTTAGCGTTAGTCTTGTCACCCAATGGTGCAAGAGAGCCACTATTTTCCATTGAATTAACCCACAGCCACAATTGCATAGTGCATCTTTTGTAGTATTTAATTATCCAGGAGTCATATGGTAGCCATTAGAAGTACTAAAGATAACATATATATTTTTAAATATTCCCAAAAGTTAAACACAATTTAACCACTCGTCTAATATGAAGCAAAATAACCTGAATCTACAGTATAAAGCAAAACAACTATAGGCTTGTTATACATAGGTAGGCTAAATGAAACTATCATGTTTTCTTTCTGGCTATTGTTTGTTGCCTGGTGCTAATTTTTAATTTATGAAAGCTAAATGAAACTATCATGTTTTTTTTCTGGCTATTGTTTGTTGCCTGGTGCTAATTTTTAATTTATGAAGAAGATAACATCTGTAAAATTACAAAGAGGAAAAAAAGCAGAAGCTATGGTCTTTAACTAACATCCCATTGGTCTCACAAAACAGTCATTCAGTTCTGATTTTTTTTTGTGGCGAAATATCCAGTGCTAAAATATCTGTAATTGCATTAAGCAAGAGCAGGGAAATGAAATCTGGTCTTTTTTGAATTACAAACCAAAAACCAACATGCTATGTCATCAATTAGCAAATTTGGACAAACCCACACCTAAGAACTGAAACCAGCATCATGAAATTTGAGGTAGTAGCTGTTGCGGGCTAACATCAATTGAAGAGCAAAAAGAAATAAGTGCTCAGCAGGAAAGCTAAATAACAATATGCAGAAACTAAGAAACATGGGACCAATCCAAGTCAGGACATCGAAGATGAAAATCAGCAACTAAAAAACATGGCACTAATCTAAAGAGGCTTAACAGGGAAATGAAAGGTGGTCTTTTTTGAATCACAAAACACAATTCTGCTGAATGGCATGCAATTCTTTTTTCAATCACAAAATAAAAGAAAGATTGAACTGCATAATACTAACCTTGCTACTCTGATTTAACTATCAAACAACTCAGGGCAGATGTACCTGCACATGAATACCACCTCTTAGTAAATGTTCTACAATCTCAAGGAGTTAGCTCTTAGGGAATGTAATGATAGAATATTTCAAGTCAGCTATTCCATTAGGTTACAGGAACACATTAGATGTGGCTACTGACTCCAACCGCTAAGATGTGGCCACTAACTCCAATGCCCAAAACAGAGTAGAGTGAAAAAGACCATTGTGCAAACACCACCATGGCACCATCGTCATGGGACAAGCTACAAGATTAGCTTTTGAATTTATTGACCTTGAGGGGGAGGCTATCGAGCATAGCTGAGTGCTGTAGGTGACCAATCCCTCCAGTTTGTTTTGCATAATAGTAGAATCATACAAAAGCCTACAGTGAAATCGGCATCACCCGGAGGCTAGAGGAGGTAGATATAATACAAAATACCTCTAACCACACCACAGCTCCGGTGCGAGCTCTGCATTAGTGGAAAATAAAAATGTCATTGCAAACTGTAAGGCCTGATTTAATCCTAATCAAACCAAAGTACAACGTGGAAAGAAATTCCAAGAAACTAACAGCTGATATGACATTAAGCAAACCAAATATTGGCGGCTTGCAGATCCATGAGGACTAACAAAATCACCTCAAGAGCCCTCTTTTGACATAAATTTGGGGAAACAAAATCTTGAATGTCTAACTAAACTTATGAAAGAAGACATGAAACAACTTAATTGACAGAAATGCTAACTACATCAAACCTTCAATCCAAAAATTCTGAAATTTTGTGAGCATAAATTTGAACTAATGGTTTTTTTATTTGAAGTCATTCTTATCCGGTAAAACCAGAGGGGGTAAAATCGTCTCAACTTAGCTGAAATTACCTGAGCACAAATTTCTATTCCTAAAAACGAATTCATATCAGGATTCCAGAGCTCTCTAAAGGTCTACTTTGCCAATCTAGAAAGCTTAAGAAAAAACCTATAACTCTTTAGGAAACCAAAAAATAATTTGAGGTCCTTAAAGGCATCTAACGAAAGGTTTAGTACAAACTGTCAGATGTAACAGCAAAGGTTGGTGAACACACAACTTGCTGAAAATTCAAAGGAAGGGAAACCCCATTCCCTCCACTGATTCCCCACACCAAACTCATCTAAACATGAAAAATCCTCTCCTACATGGCACATGGCAGTACCATGGATGTTAATATGACACCCTATCTTAAAGTTGAGTTTACTGTTTTAGTTAGAGTTGCAGCAGGTATTCGGTTGATAAATTAGAAAAAAATGGTTACAGTATGGTTTGAAATTGTTTAGATCCTACAATAATGAGTCCCGAAGGTTCAAGTGTTGGGACCACTGTTACAAGATCCTACACCATGAACCTCATGTTAGAGTAAAAAATGATAATCACTGCAATGTTGAATTGCCCTCATACACAAGCAAAAACGAGATCTCAAACTTATCTAAAACAGCGCAAAACACTGAAAGTTTTCATCCACACCCACAAACTCAAATCCTCATCCCAGTATTTGCAATAATAAAACGAACTTGTTTATTACTTACCACGGGTGGCCACTTCAGAAAAGTTGACTTGTGATGAGGTTGTTGCCCCAATCTTCACGACGTAGGATCTTGATCTTGATAACTAGCTGATAACAACCGATAACTTGCTGCAAGCAGCGATAACTAGTGCAACCTGACGACACGCACAAGGAGCCAACCACCGTCTCTATACGGCAGCCTGAACCAAGGATTCGCCCAACCACACTCTCAAAGAAACCAACCTACGCAACCTGGAATCAATGGACCAGGAGCACGGATTGGGTGCCGATGACGCGGCCGCTTCTGTAATCTCCGCGAAGGAAGACACAAGAGCAAAGGGGTAGATATCTCTCTCTGGTTTTTGTTAGCACACAGCTGAACAAAGTGGTCTGTATTCAGATTATTAAAAGTCCCCTTTTCTTTACAAGCATAGGAGTATTTATACAAGGAACAACCCTCTTGTATAGGTGTGATCACGAGATGGAAAATAAAAGACTAGAATGTGAAAAGGCTTCTATGAAATGAGTTTCTAGGAGTCCACGCGGCTGTCAGTTTTCAAAGCAGTCTCCACTAAAAGTGTCATAACTCCCTAGTGGGAAGTCCAAATGATGATCCGTTTCTTGAGTGTGAAACTAGACTCAACAAGCTTTCCATCCATATATTCCATGCACCATGTAACGTCGTAGATTGGTACAGTTTTGTACGGGAACTTGAACAACATGCATGCTGTCGACCACCTGACCAGTCCTCACTAAATCTGGTCGGACGCTATGGAAAAAAATTCCAATCTGGCCGGGGCTTATTGAATTGGAAAATAGACTTGATAAGCTTTCCAAAATGTCCTCATGGACCTTCAGAGCTTTTGTGAATCAAGAGTTATGGCCGATTCTTTCTGCTGGTTCCATCGCGCTGGACTGGCCCAAGCTGGTGGTCGGTGGTTTGGTCCGAGCTGGTGGTCGGATTCTTCCTCCTCTTCATGTATTTTCCTAAATACAACCAAAGTAGCATTCTTAGGTAGTATAACATTCTCACAAGTGTTTGAATTAAGATCAGTTAGGAACGAATTCACCTGCTCTTGTAGTTTCTTAGCACGACTTCTTGTAAGTGGTCCTGGATTTATGATATTCATGTTGGATGGTGAATGATTGTCACTCGGGAAGCACGTATGGCTGAGATGTCCTCATCATCCTCCCCCTCTTGAAAAGGAGTCGTCCTCGACTCTGATTCTTCTAGTCCGAAGAATGGTGTCAAGTCAGCAACATTGAAGGATTTGCTAACACCATAATCTTCAGGGAGATCAATCTTGTAAGCATTATCATTGATCTTGGACAGCACTTTGAATGGACCATCTCCTCGTGGCATCAACTTGGATTTGCGCTTCTCTGGAAAGCGGTCTTTGCGAAGGTGTATCCAAACTAAATCTCCAGGTTCAAATGTCACCTTCTTGCGATGCTTGTTCGCCCATTCAGCATAGTACTTGGACCTTTTCTCAATTGTTTCTTTGGTCTTCTCATGAATCTTCTTGACATAAGACGCACGCTTGGAGCCTTTCATATTAGCTCTTTCCTGCAATGGCAAAGGCAACAAATCGATCGGAGCAAGTGGTTTGAAACCATATACTACTTCAAAAGGACACATATTAGTTGTAGAGTGTACTGCCCTGTTGTAAGCGAATTCCACATGTGGCAAGCACTCCTCCTATTCCTTCAAGTTCTTCTTGATCAAGGCTCGCAGCAACATAGAAAGTGTTCTATTCACGACTTCAGTTTGCCCATCTGTTTGAGGGTGGCAAGTGGTAGAAAATAGCAACCTTGTACCGAGTTTTGTCCATAACGTCTTCCAAAAGTAGCTCAAAAACTTAGTGTCATGATCTAAAACAATCGTCTTGGGCATGCCATGCAACCTCACAATTTCCCTGAAAAATAGAGAGGCTACGTGGGAAGCATCATCGCTTTTATGACATGGTATAAAATGTGCCATTTTAGAGAACCGATCAACAACAACAAAAATTGAATCCCTCCCCCTCTTTGTCCTTGGTAAACCTAAAACAAAATCCATGCTAATGTCTTCCCAAGGAGCACTAGGAACAGGCAAGGGAGTATATAAACCATGGGGGTTCAGTTTTGACTTAGCTTTGTGGCAAGTGATGCATCTTTGCACAAATCTTTCGACATCCCTTCTCATCTTCAGCCAATAAAAATGGTCAGCCAACATGTCATATGTCTTTTTCCATCCAAAATGACCCATCAATCCACCTGCATGTGTTTCCTATAACAACAAGAGTCTAACAGAGCAATTGGGAACACATAATTTGTTAGCTCTAAACAAGAATCCATCATGTACATGATATTTTTCCCAACCTTTACCTGTTGTACATTTTGCATAAGGTTCTGAAAAGTCATGATCAGCAGAGTATAATTCTTTTATGTGTTCAAGTCCTGACACTTTAACATCGAGTTGATTTAACAAAACATTTTTATAAGATAAAACATCAGCGACAATGTTTTCCTTACCTTTCTTATATTTCACAACATATGGAAAAGTTTCAATGAATTCAACCCATTTAGCATGTCTATGGTTCAGTTTTGATTGTCCTTTTAAATATTTCAAGGCATCATGGTCTGAATGAATAACAAATTCTTTTGGCCATAAGTAATGTTGCCAAGTCTCAAGTACTCTTACCAAAGCATACAACTCTTTGTCATACACCGAATAGTTCAGTTGTGCTCCTCCCAACTTCTCACTGAAGTAGGCCACAGGCTGTCCAATTTGCATGAGAACTCCTCCAATTCCAATCCCACTTGCGTCACATTCAACCTCAAAGGTTTTTGTGAAATCCGGCAACACAAGCAAGGGGGGTTCAGATAATCTTTTCTTCAATTCTTGGAAAGCTTTCTCTTGTGGCTCATCCCATTGGAAGGCAACACCTTTCTTCGTTAACTCATTCAATGGAGCAGCTATTGTGCTAAAATCTCTCACAAATCTCCTGTAAAAACCAGCAAGTCCATGAAAACTTCTCACCTGGCTTACATTTTCAGGAGTTGGCCAATCCTTGATTGTTTTCACCTTTGATTCATCAACTTCAATTCCTGAACCTGAAACAACAAAACCAAGAAACACAACCTGATCTGTACAAAATGTGCACTTCTCTAGGTTAGCAAATAATTTTTTTTCCTGAGCATGTCTAACACTTGCTGAATATGATCAACATGTTCTTCCAATGTCTTGCTGTAAATTAGGATATCATCAAAGTAAACAACAACAAATTTTCCAATGAATGCTCGCAAGACATGGTTCATCAATCTCATGAATGTACTAGGTGCATTAGTCAAACCAAAAGGCATAACTAACCATTCGTACAGCCCAAACTTTGTTTTAAATGCAGTTTTTCATTCATCTCCAATTTTCATTCTAATTTGATGGTAACCACTTCTCAAATCAATTTTAGAAAATATCATAGATCCACTCAATTCATCAAGCATATCATCTAGCCTAGGAATAGGATGATGATAACGAACAGTGATGTTATTGATGGCTCTGCAATCAACACACATCCTCCATGAACCATCTTTCTTTGGCACCAAAATCACAGGGACAGCACAAGGACTTAAACTTTCACGCACATAACCTTTATCTAAAAGTGCTTGTACTTGCCTTTGAATTTCCTTGGTTTCTTCGGGGTTGGTGCGGTATGCTGGAGGGTTTGGGAGTGCAGCTCCAGGGATGAAATCAATTTGATGTTCAATGCCACGCAAAGGAGGAAGTCCAGTAGGTGTTTCTTCTGGAAAAACATCTTTATATTCCTGCAAAACACGTGCAACAACACTAGGGACAGAAGTTAAGTCATTAGCTGAAAGCAATGTGTCCTTGCACATAAGTATGATTAATACTTGATCTGGGTTTCTCCTCACATCTCTCATTTCAGATTTGGTGGCTATCATCACTAAGTTCTCTCCCTCTCTTTTTTTGTTATCTCTCATGTTTGGCTTGTGGCTCACTCTCCGATTTATGGAAGGCACTCAAATTCTTTTTCTCTCCTTTTCCACTCTCATTCCTCACAACAGAGCTCTTTTGCAAGTGCTCAGCTAGGATTTGCTGTGGTGTCATAGGTTTAAGTATCAACTATTTTCCCTTCCACTTGATGGTGTATTCATTGGTCTGACCACAATGCAGAGATGACCGATCATATTGCCATGGTCTTCCCAACAGCATATGACACACTATCATGGGTGCCACATCACATTCCATAGTGTCAACATATTCACCAATCTTGAAAGGAACTTTCACTCTTTATGTAATCTTAATGGAACCCGAATTATTTAACCATTGGACATGATAGGGATGAGGATGTTTCAGCAGCTTTAGACCAAGCTTGTCAACCATTTCTTTACTAGCAAGATTGTGGCAACTTCCACCATCAATGATTACCTTGCACACCTTGTCTTCAACCTTGGCTCTAGTTTGGAAAAGATTGTGCCGCTGTCTATTTTCAGCTTCACTCATTTGCACACTCAAAATTTGAGTTACAACAAGAGCAGCACCAGTTTCAAATGCACATACTTCCTTTTCAGGATTATCTTCTCCTTCAGTATCTTCATGTTCTTCATCACTAGCAGATTCATATTCTCCTTGGTCATTCACAATGATGGTTCTATTATTGGGACACTCCCGTATAACATGACCACGACCTCCACACTTGAAGCATTGAATTCCAATACTCTTGGTTGAAGAACCCACTGAAGTAGGTGATGAGATTGCTGATTTGTTCTTCTCATTTGGAGCAGCCAGCTCCTTCTCACTAGAAGCACCAAAATTATTTGATCTTGTACCACCACTTGAGTTGGAAGTTGTACCTCTGCTTGCACTACCTCTTGGTGTGAATTTGCTACCACTTAGCGTACTTCTTGTGCTGAAAGATACTCCTCTGTTGGACTTTATGTCCTGCTGCAATTGACGCTCAGCCTTGCTAGCTTGATGTACCAATTCAATGAGATTACGGTACTACTGAAATTCAACAATGCGTTGAATATTGCGATGCAGCCCTGACATAAAACGTGCAATAGATTGCTCTTTATCTTCATATATATTGGCTCGAATCATTGACTTCTCCATCTCTTTATAATACTCATCAACATTAAGGCTTCCTTGCTTCAGATTCTGCAGCTTGTCAAATAAATCACGACGGTAATGTTTGGGGACAAACCTTGCCCTCATTTCTCTTTTCATTTCAGCCCATGAACGGACAGCACCTTGCCCAGCTTCTTCTCTGTCATTGAGCATTTGTTCCCACCAGATTAGAGCATATCCATCAAACTCAAGAGCAGCCATGGCCATCTTCTTTTGCTCAGAATAATTATGCAAGCGAAAAATTTTATCAACCTTCAACTCCCATGTAAGATATGCTTGAGGATAAGATCCTCCATCAAACTTAGGCATGTTGAATTTTAATTTGCCAAACCTCTCTTCATTGGGCCGATTACGCCCATGATTACCTCGGTGACGACGACCATCATTATGGGGCTGTTCAACCTCCTCCTCTTCTTCTTCTTCATCCTCTTGTTCAGTCCCACTTTCTTCTAGGCCAACACTCCCACGATCATGATCAGCACCTCTACCACCTCCTCGATGCCCTAGAGGTGGAGGCCTTCTCGTATGTACAGCAGCTCGCTCTCTATCTCCGTTGTTCTCTTGCAAGTCGAGCAGCAACTTCTTCTTCAGCTTCATTAGCATCTTCTCCATGGTTGCTTACACCATCACGAGGTTGGCGTTGATCTTTGATTTCAGCCATAAGAGTCTGAAAATCTCGTGACAATCGATCTTGCTTATCTTTCAAACTTTGCTTCAGCTCATTAAATTGTGCCATAGTGACATAATCCTCAATCTCATTTCCACTCATCTTCCTGTAAAGTTAGCTAGGCCAAACAACAATATATGTAGAATAGAAAATATATATATGGAATCTCTCAACCTCACCTCTCTTACCAACCAAAGCTCTTATGAATTCCTGCGGATTACAGAAGGCCAATGCGAGGTGGTAACAAGAAAGTGATGGTTAAACGAATACAAGATCAATTTTCCTATGACAGTGGCTTTTATGTGGAGCTTGGTGGGGAAAAATTCACAAGGAATGCAATCTGAATTCAAGATATTGTAAGGCTAAATCACAATCCAAACTAGAAGTTCAATGCCTAGTGCTGACCACAAGTTATGAGTGATGTAAATGGATCAAACACACGCGCAAAGAAAATTCAGATTTGATGCAAACAAGGAGTATGCTTAGGATGCAAGTGTTGCAATCAAACCCAAGCAAAATTTTACACTAAAGAAAGGATAGCTATCTGGTTGTGTAATTGATGAAAATTTTAGAACTTGTGCATATAACAAACAGATCTTTCAACTATTCTTTCACTATTTTCTCAACTCTCTTTTTTTTATCTTTTCTTTTTTTGACACTTTTTTATATAACTAAGAACAGGATCAGATATAACACGTACACACTTGTTTTTTTTGTAGAAACAAGATACAACCGTCAGCTATAACTTGATAGGATCAAAGTTAACGCGAAGGATGATACGGGTTTCTGATTTTTTTATATATATGGGAAAATTTAGATATATATAAAACAAAGAGGCATAAAGGACACACGAAGGACGAACACGATATATATGTAGCTAAGGGTAAAGATTCCTACCGTGGCAATGAAGGCTTTGATACCAAATGATGAGGTTGTTGTCCCGATCTTCACGACGTAGGATCTTGATCGTGATAACTAGCTGATAACAGCCGATAACTTGCTGCAAGCAGCGATAACTAGTGCAACCTAACGACACGCACAAGGAGCCAACCACCGTCTCTATACGGCAGCCTGAACCAAGAATTCGCCCAACCACACTCTCAAAGAAACCAACCTACGCAACCTGGAATCAATGGACCAGGAGCACGGATTGGGTGCCGATGACGCGGCCGCTTCTGTAATCTTCGCGAAGGAAGACACAAGAGCAAAGGGGTAGAGATCTCTCTCTGGTTTTTGTTAGCACACAGCTGAACAAAGTGGTCTGTATTCAGATTATCAAAAGTCCCCTTTTCTTTACAAGCATAGGAGTATTTATACAAGGAACAACCCTCCTGTATAGGTGTGATCACGAGATGGAAAATAAAAAGACTAGAATGTGAAAAGGCTTCCATGAAATGAGTTTTCAGGAGTCCACGCAGCTGTCAGTTTCCAAAGCAGTCTCCACTAAAAGTGTCATAACTCCCTAGTGGGAAGTCCAAATGACGATCCGTTTCTTGAGTGTGAAACTAGACTCAACAAGCTTTCCATCCATATATTCCATGCACCATGTAACGTCGTAGATTGGTACAGTTTTGTACGGGAACTTGAACAACATGCATGCTGTCGGCCACCTGACCAGTCCTCACTAAATCTGGTCGGACGCTATGGGAAAAATTCCAATCTGGTCAGGGCTTATTGAATTGGAAAATAGACTTGATAAGCTTTCCAAAATGTCCTCATGGACCTTCATAGCTTTTGTGAATCAAGAGTTATGGCCGATTCTTTCTGCTGGTTCCATCGCGCTGGACTGGCCCAAGCTGGTGGTCGGTGGTCTGGTCTGAGCTGGTGGTCGGATTCTTCCTCCTTTTCATGTATTTTCCTAAGTACAACCAAAGTAGCATTCTTAGGTAGTATAACATTCTCACAAGTGTTTGAATTAAGATCAGTTAGGAACGAATTCACCTGCTCTTGTAGTTTCTTAGCACGACTTCTTGTAAGTGGTCCTGGATTTGTGATATTCATGTTGGATGGTGAATGATTGTCACTCGAGGAAGCACGTATGGCTGAGATGTCCTCATCAACTTGTTATCAGGTAACGAGGCAACAGCTGGCAAAGTTCCTTCATTTGGAGTACTCAAAATTCTGCATTAACAGAAGAGAATGCACTTCCCAAATAAGGTATTTTTTTCTACACCATACAACAAACTAACAAAATAATAACATGTTCTTCAAAGGAAAGGAGCAGATATACAGCATCATGTTAACGACGATTCTTCCATATAAATGCCAGCCCAGACAAGATATTTTGAATCAGTGGAGCACTGACTCATCTCATCGGCGAGGGTCAATGCAACAACCAGTACAGAACTGCTGTGATTGAGTTTAAGGGGGCATTTCATCAAATGGCTTACCTTCACATGAGTTGAGTAGGGTAGTGCAGCAGATACAATCCATCCTTAATTCCTTATTCCACTCAAGTCTAGCAAATAAAGATAGTACAATCCAACACGCCTAGCAGGTTAGCTTGTACAATCAAGGAAGTAAGCAATATATACGCAAGCAACACATAATGATAATAAATCACGATCAACGAACTGGATGCTTGGAGTGGGCCGTGACAAAGAGAGCAGCAGTAGTACAATTACGCAGTAGGCTGCCGCCTGGTCCAGGAAGAAGTGAATGTCCTTCTCCACCAGTCCACCCTGTACATGGGCTCCAGCTGCAGCGCTAGATGGATGTTGATGCCGCCGCGGCCAGGGTACAGGACTACAGGTACACCAGAAGGGCTGGGTGCTTGGTTTTGCACAACAGGAAGGGAAGAGAAGGGGTTGGCACACCTGGTGGCAGCAGCGAGCGAGGAAGGACTTGAAGAAGTTGTGGCTGCTCGACGTGCTTTGGCCGCTTCTCGCCGATTGCACCTGGAGCCCCCGCCGATGGGACGGTCTTGGCGTAGGGTTCCAGTCGAGTCCGAGGTCCGGGTGGCGGGCTTCAACAGCGCCGCGCGATGGCTAGGGCGGGCATCGGCTTCACCGGCGTGGCACCGTCGCTCGCGGCGAGTGGGCTTCACCAGTGCTGCACGATGGCTGAGGCGAGCGAGCTTGACCAGTGCCACGCGATGGCTAGGGCGGGCGTCGGCTTCACCGGCGTGGCGCCGTCGCTCGCGGCAAGCGAATCTCCTTCCTCTGACGTGCCCTAGCCACTGCGGCCACCAATTCACAAAGCTGCGGTTGTGTGGGCGAGAGCGAAGGAGCTCAGAGTCGTGCGCGGGCCGCGGGGGTGAACTGGGCGCGGGCAGCGGTTGCGGACACGTGAGATACAGGGAGTGAGGCGGGGATTAGCGCGGGGCGAGGTGATTAGGAGGGGAGCGGTCCGATTAGTTGGCGATGACGATAACAATCAGATCTTTTTAGTTGTGGATGGATGGAGATTATCTTTGCTTGACTAGTCTGTGCCCATGCGTCGTAGCGGTCAGTGGAAGCCCAAAATTTTTCACCACAACATATCCATGTACTCCTGAATATGCCCTGATAAGAGCATCTCTAGAGTTTCCTAAATTCCTTCCTAGTCCTTGATTTTTAGAAAGATGAGAAAAAACCCTCTCCAACAACTCCTAATCCTTCCTCCTAAAATTTAAGTACTTTGTAAAAACCGAGCTATTCCACGTAAAGTTGTCCCAAGATTCTCATTTTGTAGCTATCACAATTTTCTATCGCATCTCTATTAACTTTCTAATAACAATCGAGATACAGATGCTTGTGCCAGTATCTCAAAAGTTTTTTCTTAAACTTACTCTCTACTAGCAAAATATGCCCGTGCGTTGCAATGGGACGTACAATTTATTAAAAGTTTTTTTTTCTTAAACTTACTCTCTATTAGCAAAATATGTCCGTGCATTGCAACGGGGCATACAATTTATTACTCGGTGATCGTACAATTTTTGTAAAATTTAAATGAGTTTAGTCCTGAATCAAATAAATATAATCCTATATGAAAAATTGACAAGAGTACATGAAGAAAACAGAAGAAAAAATTTGCCAAAGAAATTAGAAATCATCATGTACGTGTAAAGTACGTTAGAGATTATCTCATTACTTCTAGTTTACCTGTTTCATGAAAAAACCATTTACAAAACTGAACAAAAACACTGATCTCCATACGAGAAACAAATAAAAATCACCACAAATATCAGAAACAACCTTGAGAAAAAAATAGAAAAAAATCTTGTCCGAATAGGAAAGGAATTGCATATATAAGTATTCGAAGACCGCATATTGAAATAGAAAGGAATTGTACAATCTAGAGATAGCATGAGGTAATTGCGTATTTGAATAGGAAAGGAATTGTACGATCCAAGAGAGATAGCATGAGATAATTGTTGCCGTATACGTCTGCAAAACCAGCCCATGACAAACCTATTCAGGGTAAGATTTATCTTATTTTTCTATTTTTCCTTTTCTATTTGATTAGGACTTATATTTCTATTTAGTTTAGGATTAGAATTCTAGCAATCCAGGTTATCTAAAGAGTCCAGGCCACATACACGACCCAATATGTTTTGAAATCGGACTTCGTATCGCGCTAGACAAGAGCTATTATAACTCGTATGAGCACGAGTTATATATAAGTTCGGACAAAGGAAACTCTCAAATTATCTGATAGTAAGAGGGGGACAGATCAAAAAATGGATGGACGAAAAAAGGCTGAAATTTTATCTCTTTATTATTAGGTATAGATATAGAAATACTTATTTAAAGAGTTACTTTGAATATAAAAATGATCTCTATATACTCCGTATATGTATTTTGAAGTGCATCTCCGTTGTCTATCTTTGACTAGCGAGACAACAAAAATAAATAATGACAATATGACAATATTTGGAATACTCTCTTCGTCCGGGAAGAAAAATACAATTCTAACATAGTACAAGTCAAAATATTTTAAATTTGACTATCTATATATAAAACAACGACAACAATACTTATGATATATCAAATAAGTATCCTTAAATTTTGTTATAAGATACATAATTATAATATATACTTATTTTATGTTATAAATATTAATATTGTTATCTATATATTCGATCAAACTTTAGGCATTTTAACCCGTAATAATACACTTAGTATCCATTTTTTTCATGGACAGAGGTAGTACAATATTATAAACAGCATCCAAAGACAAGTAAATCTCACGAGATCTCCTGACAAAAATGGTTCTATTGCCATGACCAAGTTGTAGGAAGTTCCGACTCTGGTCATGTAAAAACTTGTCCAAAGTTTGCACAACTGTCCCCTGTTCTATCTTCTCAGAAGGATCAGCGTGGTTTCATCCGTTTCTTGCAGAGTGCAGATTGAAAGGCAGCAACATATGACCCTTGTAATCTTTAATTAACTCTTTGTCTTTGTTCTCTCTCTTTTTTTTTGCTTCACTAGTTTGTGCCCATGTGTTGTTGTAACGGTCAGTGGAAGCCCAAAATTTTTTCACCACACCATATCTGTGTAGCTGAATAGGCCTTGATAAGTTGCCATAGGAACTGATCATATATCAGTTGGTTAGGATTCTTTTGGTAGAACCTACCTACCTAGGTTCAAGTCCTCGACTTGGCACAGGAGTGTTGGAATTTATATGGGCTTGGCCCAATAACCAATTGTGAAATTCCTAATAAATCTCAAAGGCCCATCCATGTGAGCAAGAGAGGATGTGGGAACTCTTTAGTACCACCTTTCTTGTTGAAGTGGAGGTAGTCATACTTAAATATGGAAGTCCTCTCCACTTCCTCAAGTCTAGTGTGAGGAGAAGTAAGAGAAGTCCACATGCGTGTGCTCGCTCGCCTCGTCAGGCCGAGCGGGGCGGGGCGGGGCGAAGGGTGCGGGTGCGCGGCACCTGCGTGAATGGTCCGCCGAAATCCGGCTCCTCGCCTTGCGGGAGCGCGATCTCCTTTTGTTGTTTTCGTTTTTTGGTTTCTTGGCCTTCAAGTTGCATGAGTCCTAATCTGTTACCAATTAAGAGTCCTAAATCAATTTAGATCATGATCGCGACACGAGATTGGTTGGACAAGACTATATAAGCAACATGCCGGCCACGCCAAAACATATCCAGTTGAGCTAGGGTTTTTGCCTCTTCTCGCTATTGCGCCGCTGCTGTAGCTACTCCAATCCGATCGCTTGCGTGCACCGGTGACCGGGTGAGCAGGTCTCCGAAACCCTCGCCTTTGCGATCCTGCACCGGGAGAAGACGAATAAGGTTTTTGGGAAGCGTTCTTCGCGCGACTGCTCCCAAAGCTTCCACAACGGCTCGTCTTCCAAAGGGTGCATCAGCACATCGGCTTCGTCGTGCTACAGCTCGTGGGATCGTCATCAAGAATACTCCTCCGCCTCTCATCGATGACTTCGACGACGACTTCAACATCGATGACATCGACATCAGCGATCTCGCTCCATCACCACCGCCAGCCACATCTTCAACATCATCTACTACTACAATCGAAAGGTATAATTCTCTTGATCTAATCTTGACGTACGTATAATCTAATCTATCTGCTGGACCATCAATGCTTGCCATGTTGATGCTGTGGAATATGTTGATTTGCTATACTAGTATGCCATACATGTTTAATCTAGTTCATATATTTGCCATGATTTATGTTCTAGATTTAATCATGCTTTTAATCTAGAAATTGTCTAATTCTTTAACAATCCAAAAACCTTATAATAGGTTGTTTTCAGAATTATCTATGGCTAGTTTTGTTGACGTGCTGAGGCCGAAAAAGTTTTCTGGTGCATATTTTAAAAGGTGGTCTGTTAAGGTCACTGATTGGCTTACTGCAATGAAAGTTTTCTGGGTCAAAGATGGCATGCCTGAGGAAAACATCTCTGATGAAGATCAGAGAAAAATTCAGGAAGCTAATGATATCTTTGTGGGAGCTATGCGTAATGTGCTTTCAGATTATCTATTTGATTCTATGATACACTTAAGAGACGCAAAGGCTCTATGGGATCATCCGAATGCTACTTATGGTGCTTCAGATGCAGGCAAAGAGTTGTATACCATGGAGAGCTTTAATGACTACAAGATGGTTGCTAACAAATCAGTAGTCGAGCAAGCTCATGAGATTCAGCGCCTGGCTAAGGAACTTGAACTCCTTAAATGTGTCTTATCCGATGAGTTTGTGGCTAGGTGCATTATTGCTAAATTGCCTTCTTCATGGAGGAATTTCGCCACAAGTCTTAAACACAAGAGATAAAAAATATCAGTTGAAAACCTGATAGCATCTCTTGATGTGGAGGAAAAAGCTCGGGCTAAAGATAACATTGAGAAGGGGAACGAGGAAAAATCTAGCGCCTACTTTGTCCAGAGAAACCATGGCAAGAACAAGGGAAAGCCTAAGCAACCTACTTTCAATGCCAAACAAAATACTACCTTTAAGAAGAAGAAGAAAGACAAAGCAGGGCTACCTTGCTTTGCGTGTGGAGAGCTAGGTCATTTTGCTAAAGATTATCTGGAGCGAGCAGACAAGAAAGAGAAAAAGAAAGTTCACCTCGTGACTGCTAGTAGTGCTGATGACGGGTATGGTAATTTTCCTACTATACTTTCAGTGTTTCAATCTCTAAGTTGGTGGGTTGATACAGGTGCTAATATTCACGTGTGCTGATATCTCTTTGTTTTCTTCTTACCAGGGGCTCCAAGGTTCCTCCATCCTGATGGGGAATGGGTCACATGCTTCTGTTCGTGGTATTGGCACGGTAGATCTGAAGTTTACTTCGGAAAAGATCGTGCAGCTAAAGAACGTACAACATGTCCCTACTATTCGCAAGAACCTTGTTAGCGTCTCCCTTCTATTGAGAGATGTGTTTAAGGTAGTGTTAGAGTCTAATAAAGTAGTCATGTATAAGCATGGATAATTTATTGGTAAAGGCTATGATTGCGGAGGCTTATTCCGCCTATCTTTGGCAGATCTAAACCTCCTATAAAGCTAAGACCCACTAAGTGATTCTATGCAATTTGATTGGTCCAATCCTAAAAAGTGATGTCATGTGACGTCATCAAATCAGTTATCCCCACTAAGCCTCATTTATCTCCCACTAGCTATTTCTTTTAAAATAGAAAAAAGTCGTAGCACCTAAACCAAGTATCATAATTAAAATCCAATTGCACCATGGTGTTCCTCGCAATAAACTCTTCAAAACAAGACCCCACATGGATATATTTCGATAACTTTTTTGCAAACATTTAAACAACCGTTCCTAAGAAAAACCTAGCAAAATTGTCGTTTCTTAGCAAAAACCTAGCAAAACTGCATATCACATGGATTACATGTGGTCCTCCGAAACATGCATGATTTTGTTTAGGAAAACTCTTAGAACTTTTGAGAGGGGGATGACCCTCGGGTGTAGTAGGGGTGAGGGGTTCGAGTGAATGAGGTTAGCCTCCCGTACTGGCCGATCCTATAGGTTAGTGACCGTGTTTTCTTTGATAACCGTTTCTAAGCAAAAGCCTGTTTCTAAGAAAAACCTAGCAAAACTGCATATTACATGGATTACATGTGGTCCTCCAAAACATGCCTGATTTTGTGAAGAAAAACTCCTAGAACTTTTGGAAGGGGGATGACCCTCAGGTATAGTAGGGGTGAGGGGTTCTGGTGGATGAGATTAGCCTCCCATACTGGTGATCCTATAGGTTAGTGACCGTGTTTTCTTTGATAACTGTTTAAGCCTGTTTCTAAGCAAAACCCTAGCAAAACTACATATCACATGGATTATATGTGGTCCTCCAAAACATGCATGATTTTGTGAAGAAAAACTCCTAGAACTTTTGGAAGGAGGGATGACCCTCAGGTATAGTAGGAGTGAGGGGTGGGGGTGGATGAGATTAGCCTCCCGTACTGGTCGATCCTATAGGTTAGTGACCATGTTTTCTTTGATATGGTTTTTGTTGTCTTTAGTTACACCTCTACCAAAAATACTAAATCTGTTCTCTGCTTATATCGCATATATACTTATGTATTATACACCAACGAGATTTCTTCTACATTTTATTTCTCCTAACTCAATTCAAATTACTCTTGCATTCCCGCAGCAACGCGCGGGGAATTCACCTAGTTTTTGTAATAAGTCAGTGAATCATATTTATGGCACGATTAATGATAATTCGAGTGTTTGGCATTCTCACTTATGTCATGTTAACTTTGGATTGATGTCACGTTTGTCTAGCCTAAATTTAATTCCAGATCTCACTATTGCCAAAGGTTCTAAGTGTCATAGCTGTGTACAATCTAAGCAACCTCGAAAGCCTCATAGGGCAGCGGAGGAGAGAAACTTGGCATCTCTAGAACTCATACATTCTGATCTTTGCGAGATGAATGGTGTGTTGACAAAAGGTGGAAAGAGATATTTCATGACTTTAATTGATGACGCAACTAGATTTTGCTATGTTTACTTGCTTAAAACTAAAGATGAAACGCTAGACTACTTTAAAATCTATAAGGCTAAAGTTGAAAATCAACTAGAGAGAAAAATTAAACATCTAAGGTCAGATCATGGTGGTGAATATTTTTCTATATTATTTGATGAGTTATGTGCGGAACATGGTATTATTCATGAGAGGACAGCTCCCTATTCGCCCGAATCAAACAGGATTGCGGAGAGGAAAAACCGCACGCTGATTGACTTGGTGAACGCCATGTTAGACACTGTTGGTCTATGTAAGGCATGGTGGGGGGAAGCTCTATTGACTGCGAGTCATGTCCTGAATAGAATTCCAAACAGAAATAAAGAGACAACTCCATATGAGAATTGGATTGGAAGGAAACCATCACTTTCATACTTGCGCACGTGGGGATGTTTGACGAAAGTCAATGTCCCAATTTCTAAGAAGCGTAAGCTTGGACCGAAGATTGTGGATTGTGTCTTTCTAGGATATGCTCACCATAGCATTGCCTATAGATTTTTAGTAGTAAAATCTGAAGTTCCTGATATGCATGTGGATACAATTTTGAATCTCGTGATGCTACATTTTTTGAAAATATATTCCCTATGAAAGATATGTGTAGCAATGCTAGATTTTCCTCTGAGATAGCTCCTGATTTTACTGTACCTATTGAATCTTCTATTGAGTCATTTGAGCAACCACCTGAAGAAGTCCTTGAGGAGAATGGCAATGACGTTCCTGCGAGGAACAAGAGACGAAGGATTGCAAAATCCTTTGGTGATGATTTCATTGTGTATCTTACGGACGATACTCCTACCTCTATTATAGAGGCATACGCATCTCCAGATGCAGATGATTGGAAAGAAGCTGTTCACAGTGAGATGGACTCAATTCTTTCTAATGAAACTTGGGAGTTATCTGAGCTACCTTTTGGTTGTAAACCAATTGGATGTAAGTGGGTGTTCAAAAAGAAGCTTAGGCCTGATGGTACTATTGACAAGTGCAAGGCTTGGCTTGTGGCTAAGGGTTATACCAGAAGGAAGGCGAGGATTTCTTTGATACTTATTCACCTATTGCTAGAATGACCACTATTCGAGTGCTACTTTCTCTGGCTGCCTTGTATGGTCTTCTCGTTCATCAAATGGATATGAAGATAACTTTCCTTAATGGAGAGTTGGATGAGGAGATTTATATGGATCAGCCAGATAGATTTGTAGTAAAAGGTGAAGAGCAGAAGGTGTGTAAATTACTGAAGTCTTTGTATGGCTTGAAACAAGCACCTAAACAATGGCATAAAAAGTTTGACACTACTTTAACTGGTGCAGGCTTTGCTGTTAATGAAGCAATAGGTGTGTGTATTATCGACATGGTGGGGGCCAATCTGTTATATTATGTTTATATGTTGATGATATTCTAATCTTTGGAACAAACATTGATATTATTAATGAGGTCAAGTCTTTTTTGTCAAAGAGTTTTGACATGAAAGATCTAGGAGAAGCTGATGTAATTTTAAATATTAAGCTAATTAAGGAAGATAGTGGGATTACCTTGTCACAATCTCACTATGTTGAGAAGGTCTTGAGCCGTTTTGGCTTTATGGATAGCAAGCCTACTCCCACACCTTATGATCCTAGTGTGACATTGAGAAAGAATAAGAAGATTGCAAGAGATCAATTGAGATATTCTCAGATAATTGGTTCACTCATGTATCTAGCTAGCGCAACCAGACCAGATATCTCTTTTGCCGTGTGCAAGTTGAGTAGGTACATGTCCAATCTGGGTGATAATCATTGGCATGCACTTGAGAGGGTCTTGCATTATCTCAAAGGTACAATGAGTTTTGGGATTCACTATTCTGGGCACCCAGCTGTGCTAGAGGGATATAGTGATGCGAACTGGATTTTTGATATTGATCAAATCTATGCCACTAGTGGGTATGTGTTTACTCTTGGAGATGGCGTAGTGTCTTGGAGGTCTAGTAAACAGACTATTTTGACTAAATCTACCATGGAAGCAGAACTTACTGCTTTGGATACAGCTTCTGCAGAGGCAGAGTGGCTGTGTGAGCTCTTGTCAGACTTGCCGGTGGTTGAAAAACCAATACCGTCTATCCTTATGAACTGTGATAACTAAATAGTGATCACTAAATTAAATAGTGCTAAGGATAATGCGAAGTCAACAAGACACTTAAAAGACGTTTGAAGTCTGTCAGGACGTTGAGAAACTCCAGAGTAATCACTGTGGCTTATGTGCAAATAGACAAGAACCTGGCAGATCCCTTTACCAAAGGGCTATCACGGAATATGATAGAAATAGCATCAAGGGAGATGGGTTTGAGACCCATATGAGTTTACAGTAGTAGTAACCCAACCTTTTTGATCGGAGATCCCGTGACTTAGGATCTGGGAAGAACAAACTATTGGTAAACTGAGGAGAGTGTAATTATAACCCTCTCTATGTGAAGATGCAATAGCCTCAAAGCGTTGAGGCACTGTATGGTAGGTTCGCTAATGCCTTAACATGTTCTATTGGCTTTAACAAGCGAAGATGTTGTCCTACAGAGCATTCTTGAAAGAACATACCTATATGAGTTCGACTGTATAACATCGCAGTTTATGAGACTTGGGTGGTTTCTAGTAAGCTCATGAAGAGACCAGGGAGTACGACGTATATGCTCCACCCACGGAGTAAGGCTATTGGTAGCCAGGTACTAGTTTGATTTTGAGCAAAGCTTATTCGCACAAAACTTGTAATTCAAGGCATAGTCCATTGTTCAAGTTGTGGATGAGTGTAGCTTGAGGTTCTAGGCGGAAGTTCAACTTCACAGTCTCTGCCGAAACACTAGTATATCAAATAGTAGTGAGAATCTCTAAATAGGTATTTGAGATCTGGTGGGGGATTGTTGGAATTTATATGGGCTTGGCCCAATAACCAATTGTGAAATTCCTAATAAATCTCAAAGGCTCATGCATGTGAGCAAGAGGGGATGTGGGAACTCTTTAGTACCACCTTGCTCGTTGAAGTGGAGGTAGTCATACTTAAATATGGAAGTCCTCTCCACTTCCTCAAGTCTAGTGTGAGGAGGAGTAAGAGAAGTCCACACGCGCGCGCTCACTCGCCTCGCCTCGCCAGGCCGGGCGGGGCGAAGGGCGCGGGTGCGCGGCACCTGCGTGAATGGTCCACCGAAATCCGGCTCCTCGCCTTGCGGGAGCGCGATCTCCTTTTGATGTTTTCATTTTTTGGTTTCTTGGCCTTCAAGTTGCATGAGTCCTAATCGGTTACTCCATCCATCCCAAATTATAAGACATTCCAAGAATCTTGGAGAGTCACTCAAGTTTGACCAAATTTATATGATAAGATAATAATATTTATGACACTAATTAAGTATCATTAGATTCTTCATTAATTATATTTTCATAGTATATCTATTTGATGTTATAAATTTTTGCTATTTTCTCTATAATTTTAGTTAAACTTAAGATGCTTTGACTCTCCAAGATTCTTGGAATGCCTTATAATTTGGAATAGAGGGAGTACAAATTAAGAGTCCTAAATCAATTTAGATCGTGATCACGACATGAGTTTGGTTGGACAGGACTATATAAGCAACCTGCCGGCCACGCCAAAACGTATCCAGTTGAGCTAGGGTTTTTGCCTCTTCTCGCTATTGTGCCGCCGCTGTAGCTACTCCAATCCGATCGCTTGTGTGCATCGGCGACTGGGTGAGCAGGTCTCCGGAACCCTCGTCTTTGCGATCCTGCACCAGGAGAAGGCGAATAAGGTTTTTGGGAAGCGTTCTTCACGCGATTGCTCCCAAAGCTTCAACAACGGCTCGTCTTCTAAAGGGTGCATCGGCGCGTCGGCTTTGTCGTGCTACAGCTCGTGGGATCATCATCAAGAATACTCCTCCGCCTCTCATCGACGACTTCGACGACGACTTTAACATCGACGACATCAACATCAGCGATCTCGCTCCATCACCACCGCCAGCCATATCTTCAACATCATCTACTACTACAATCGAAAGGTATAATTCTCTTGTTCTAATCTTGACGTACGTACAATCTAGTCTATCTGCTGGACTATCAATGCTTGCCATGTTGATGTTGTGGAATATGCTGATCTGCTATACTAGTATGCCATACATGTTTAATCTAGTTCATATATTTGCCATGAGTTATGTTCTAGATTTAATCATGCTTTTAATCTGGAAATTGCCTAATTCTTTAACAAGGAGTTCACATTTTCCTAGATTTATTCTAAGATTTAACGACGCTATGCTTTCAGTGGTAGGCGACGTCCCCGTCGACAAGTGAGACGCCTGTGGTGACTTTGTGAATCTAAAGATCTACCGGCTTAGTCCTTCGAAGGTACTCATAGGGGTAGAGTTTGCCTACGTGTGTTCATAGGGGTGAGTGTGCGTGCGTGTTGTGAGCATTTGCGTTGTAATGTGTAATTCTAAAAAAGATTCTCATTTTATAGCTATCAATTTTTTATTGCATCTCTATTACTTTCTAATAACAATTGAGATACAAATGCTTGTAAGGATGCTACGAGTATCTCGAAGAGTTTTTCTTAAACTCACTCTCAAAATCCTCGTTTGGAGAGTTATTTGAATATAAAAACACTTTCTATATCTTTTCACTTTTCAACAGTTTCTCTATCTTTTATACACGTATTTTGATGTGCATGTCCGCTTTCTATCTTTGACTAGCGAAAAACCAAAAATAAATAATGACATTATGACAATATTTGGAATAATCTCTCCATCTAGAAAAAAAATTACAATTATAACACAGTATCAAGTCAAGTTATTTAAATTTGACTAACTATATATAAAATAACAACATATTTATGACATTAAATAAGTATTATTAGATCTATCATGAGATACAATATCATAATATATACTTATTTTGTTTTTATAAATATTAATTTATATATAATATATAATCGATCAAACTTTAGGAATTTAACCAATACTAGCAAATATGCACGTGCGGCACACACGTGTTTTTCAAAAACATCATTACACAATTAATTATTACGCTAGAAAGACTAAATCATTAGCTTCAATGAGATTTAGACTCCATGAATTTTTATTCCTTATTTCTTAATGCATATATCAGTCAAGACAACAATCAGATCAATAGTGTCCATGAGCATGCACGGAGCCAGCGGTGGGGCTAGGGGGGCTCTAGCCCTCCTATCGCTGCTGGCCTAGTGGAGCCCCTGATGCTCCTCTTCCAATTTTAGACAGATGTATGAGGTAGGGTGGGCTGAGACCTTTATTTTTATGATGTATTTTGTGAATTTCATAGTTAATCGATGTTTTCGATATAAGACTACTTCAAGCTATTATATTTTTTCTATTATGAGGGGTTATAATAGAGCTAAGTCGCTGTAGCATTTTTGTTCAGCCCCCCTAAATTTTTTTTCTGGCTTCGTCCCTGTTCATGAGCTTAATCTCTACAACTAAAACGTTGGTAAAGGAATCGTTCACCGATGCTATCGCATGCTCGCTCGCTTCATCGCTCGCCCGGCACTTCCCTCGCTCGCCCTCGCGTGCGGTGGACCCGGCGCCGCGCTCCCTCGCATGCTCTTCCCCGCCCCGCGCGACAATCACGGCCAAAGAAGGCAACAGAATACGGTGGACCTGGCCCCTCGCGTCACGTGCGCTCTCTCCTCCTCACCTACCGGATCCGGGCGTGCCCTCCATTGCTGGCAGCGGTGCCTACATCGACTTGTGGCGGGCTATGGGAAGTATTGGGGCTGTGTTCCATGGAGGATGCCCCGCATCGCCAGCCTCGCCTACCTCCACCGTTCTCTGCCCCGTCTTCCCCTCCGTCCCTTCCCCAGGGCTCGGAATCCCTACCACCAGCGTCCACGGCATCCACTTTGCAAGAAAGGTGAAGGCAGTGGCTGTGTGCGCACATGATTCATTGATTGTTGCTGCAGGGTAGAGGAACATGCCGATCTCTATTTTGTTCTTCAACTCACCGTTTTGTCTACAGATTTGCAGGCCGGCAGCAAGGGTGCAGCAATAGCTCAAGTAGATTGACTTTTCCTCTGTGCTCGGCTCATGTGCAACAGCGGCAGCCCAGGTTATTTTCTAATATAAATTTCGTTGGCTCAAGTTATGCTTTATCTTATTAGTCAATCACTAGATTTTTAACTCCATTCTTGTCTTGATTTTTGATTTAGATAGCTTGTCAAATATGTTTGTGTGGTTGCAGTAACTTAATCAAGTATTTATTTGATTGCTCTCTTCAATGGCGTGTTTAGTGGTGAAAGTTAGCACTTGGTTAATATTTTCATAGTTGCGGAAAATTGTGTTGCCTCTATTTCTGTGCTTTCACACAATAAAATCATCATAGGTTGTACGACCCTTGAGGCATACTGACAGTAATAGCAGTTTGCTAGCGTTGGCTTCAGTTCGCCTATGTTTTGCGGTTCCAGTCACCATTCGATTGCCTGATAGCCTGAAACAGAATTTGCATATAATTTCTGCTGTCTGGCTTAGTTTTGATTGCAAGTTTATATCTTAGTGCTATTATTCATTCAGCCACGTATTTTATTTCTGGGACCTAGCAGACCTCAATTGAGATCCTGATCTCCTGTTTCTTCTGTAAGCTTGCCGGAGCAGGAGCGCATCCTGTTAGTGTTATCAGCCTCCTATAATGGCAAACTTCCATAAAGATCACTTGTTATATTGCTAGGAAGTATGAACTTTTTGATTGCATGTTTATATCTTAGTGCTATTATTCATTCAGTCACGTAATTTGCTAGGATGAAAGGGACACGGTGCCAGCGGAATCTACGACCACGAGTTTCCCTAAATACGTCCTTTGCTTCCAGTATGTTCCCTTATCTAATACCAATTTTTTTATGTGCGTTATTGAGCAGATTTCAAATGAGAGACACCACTTTGAGTTTTAATTATGGACCTCTCTCTATGCTTGGTGATCCATGGCATGCAGTAAGCTAATATTTCACTTGTTAGTTCTGAGATCCAAGTCTATCTATAATCTAATTGAGACACATATTGTTAGTTATGCTTTCTTACAAAAATGAACCCAATCACAAATTATGGTATTGACTCTGTCAAGCACATCTAGGCTAAGAAGTCACTTGATTCAAGCCTTGAACATGCTTAAGCAGCGGACTGCTGTTCCTGCTCAATTCAAGCTACCATGACAGAGACATGGGCATCCTTTTGTTATTTCTAATCTAGGGAAATGATTCTAGATTTCCACTCATTCTTGATCTGTTTCGTTAGTAATTGATCAAGATCCAATTCTCTTTTATCCGGATCCCCTCATCTATTGATATGTTTGATTTAATTCGTAATTATTAAGAATAATTTGAGCATAAGTTCTTGTGTTCTATACATATGGATGTGCAGTCACGTTTAGAATTCTGGCAATGTGATTGTAGTGTTGGTTAGAAGTTATTTTTTCTTGATTTCAATTATATTTACATACCTACTTGAACCTGATAAACAATGTATTGATTTTTCAACTCATTGACAGGTTGAGAAACATCATATACTCCAAGACATTTCACTTTTGTTGTTCTTAAGTTGGAGTTTTAATCCTACCAATAGTGGGTTCATATTGTTGTGTGCAAGAGGCATATGAGTCACTAATTAGATTTGCCTCTTTTGCTTTCCAATTATCCATATCAAGTCAAATGTTTGTGTGCTCATTTCTTCTTTTTGTTGACAATATGGAGTTTGCAAGCAGCTAAATTGAATCGATATCATGTCACTAATTAGTTGATACTATGAAGCAATCCCATGCTCTTTCAGAGGCTAATGGGCTATGTTTGCTAGATTTGGCAAAGGTTTGCACTAAATTGAATTGAGGGAGCAGCATATTCCCTTTCAGATGTGTTTGCAAGTAGCAACATCTCCCGCCACAGTTGCCTATCCGACCAAGCAATATCAAGCAAGGTATGGCATACACAAATGAGTCGTGGCTCGGTTGGTTGGGCATGCTTGGTGGAGCACCCACCTCCCGCGTTCGAGCCATGATTGGTCCGGGTGATCTTGAAAGGGACGCAGCTTCTTCTGTCTGTAGTTGTGTTGTCTGTGTGTAGATTGGGTGTGTGTTCATGCATGAACAGATGAGAGGCTTAAAAAAAGCGATGTGTGGCATACACTATGCCGAGCAGCATGTTTACTGCTCTGATAATTTGATGGGAGGGCTGTCCGGCACTAGCACGTCATCGTCGTTGTCGACACAGAATTCTGACATGTACTTCTTCGCTCTTCCATATGAGGACGTTTTGTTTTATCAGTCTTTCATCTAGCTGATTTCTCCTTCTCTTTCCTATTTACTTTACTTCCATATATATACGTTATGAACTCTATCATATGCGGTGTTTGTAGCTTTCCCAGATTGTGCTGTTCCGACACACGAAAGACAGGAACGGCGGTGACTGGGAGTTCCGGTTGTACGTGACCGAGAGGGAGTCGAGGCATGGGTTTGAGGGATGCGTGGGGTAACGTAACATCTTGGATGACAGAAGGCTCATATGATACAGTGTCTAGATCTAATGGTTATTAATGAGGGAGAGTAAGATCTCGGACGACGGAAGGCTTATATGAAATGGTGTCAAGATCAAACGGTCGAGAAAGAGGGATAGCCTCCCACAAATTATTCGCCTTTTTATAGTGTGATAATAGTAATAGTAATACTGTCACAGCCTAGGAGTGAAGGTATGAAGGAAAGCGTAATCCACAAAGGAAGAAAGCGTATTCAGTAGTGGTTATTTTGTATTAGTGTATGACCAATGGGCCCCGTAGACAATGGCCGAGTGCCTTATATTTCTGTATTATTTTCTTGTAAGACAATCATCAAATATTGTTGAACTTAATAGAACAGCGAGAGAACCCGAGGTTCCTCTGCTCTTCGGTAGAATCCGATGATCCACAGTGCTGCTCACGTCGTCGACTCATCACCGGTGACCAAGGGTCGTTACAAGTGGTATCAAAGGTGGTCTCTCCTCGGCAACAACCCCACCCACCCTTCCTCATCTCGGTGCTACGTCGCCCATCTTCTCTGGTCCGCCCTCGTCCTCAACCCTACTGGCGATGGCTCAAGCGACCACCACCACCACAACCAAGGAGCTCATCCATCTCTTGGTACGTTCTACACCTGTTTGCTTCGATCTACAGCTCGTAATTCCGGTCGACAGGCGATTTCGGTCCGCGCCCTCGAGGTGTTCGACCTAAGATCCCAGAAGTCCCTCCTTAGGTTGAGCTGGGTTAGCAGCAATGTCGACGTCTCCTACCTTGCGTTCCTCAGTTATACCCTCCACCAAACCTTCCACCTAGCCTACATCACACACCACTCTTCGCATACTTCTTCGTCAACTGGGGTTTCAGCATCGACCAGATCAGGTTCGGTGGCGGGAACCACAGTGAGCTTTTCTATACTGCTCACTACTTCGTTGGCTAGCATCGATTTACAACCTAGGGTTGCGAAGCCGTTGTTTTCATGTAAAATTCTGTAAGTTGTGATCGATTACTGAGCGGTGGCGAACAATGGGGAACTATCCTTCGATTTGGGTTGTAGGACAATTGTTTCCGTGTAAAATCCCTCGATCGAGCCTCAGTTCCGGGAGTTGGGGAATTGGTGAGCACGTGGAAGGGGAGGCCTTGGCTAAACTTGTTGTTGCACCAAAATTCAATTGGTATTCTTCTATAGTCAAGCATCACGGCGCCTCCAAAGAACCCGAAGCCTTCGGCATAGACACAAATTCTCTTTGAGAAGATGTCTAACAGTGCAGCTGATGAGAAGACTTAGTGGGAGCAAGTGATGGAGAATTTCGATCTGTTGTTTCACTAGTCTTAATGACATGGGCACCATTTAGCAGGAAGTCAAGCAGCAGTTAGCAAACACCACGAGGAAGGTCGAGCAATGCACTGCTGATCAAAAATTTATCGTTGAGTAGGTCAATGCAAATGGACCGGCGGTGGCTCAGCTCACTCTTCGCCAATATGAGCATGAAGCTGGTTCTGTTAGTGAGGAATCGGTGATAGCTGATGATGAAACCATTTTTGACAATGTCTTTGCTTCCAAAGGGAAAAACACCTTCAAACCAGAGCCATCCCACATGTTCAAAACCCATAAACCACCACCACGAACTGAAACCTTACCTCATGATGCCTTACCCAAGCTGCATTTTCCTAAGACAGATGGGTCTCAACCCAAGATTTGGTTGGACAAATGTCACCACTACTTCCATATCTATCAGATTCCTAAGCATCTTTGGGTGGAGGCAGCAACCATGCGTTTGGAAGATAATGCTGCTAAGTGGTGGCAGGTTTATAAGATAAGAAATCCTAAAGTATCTTGGAAACAGTTCTCTTTTGATGATAACAATTTGGCAGTGATGATCACAGATCAGCCATCAATGACCTGTTGGATTTGAGGCATATTTCTATTGTGGAGGAATATACTACCAAATTTAAGTCATTGCAATATGATGTGTCCATGCATGGTTCCAATTATGATGCCCTGTTCTTTGCTACACAATATGTGAGGGTCTCAGAGATGATATTCAAGCAATGGTTGAACCTTAGGTCCCAACTACTGTGGAAAGAGCTATTGTGATTGCCAAGATTCAGCAAAAGCTAGTGGACAGGCAGAAGCTTAAGTATCAAAAAAGGCGGCCCATTTCCAAACCACAACAGCCCAAACCTGAGACCAAGACACCATCCATCTATGGGAATCTCTGGTAGGACAAACAATTAAGGGATTACAGGAAAGCCAACAATCTATGCTATCATTGTGGGGAGAAATATGAACCAGGCCATGTTGAATAGTGTGCAAAGAAAGCAAAGCCTCAACTCAATGCTCTGGCTCTCAATGATCTAGATAAGGAAATAAGTGAATATCTTCTCAATGAAATAGCAACTGATGACATGTTGATTGAAAATTTCTGCCACTTATCTCTAAATGCAATGTCTGGAGCAAAAGCTAATATTAGACTCAAGTCCACTGTGCAGAACAAGACAATGCTCATTCTGGTTGATACTGGCAGCAGCCACAGTTTTTTGAGCTCACAATTTGTTAGCCTCACTGGTCTTCCCACAGTAACCGCAAAAGGTTAAGCTGGCCAATGGAAGTGGAATGACTGCTACCAAAATGGTGAAAAGCCTCAAGTGGTACATCCAAGGTCACACTTTCCAAACTGATATGATAGTGCTCGACCTCTTACCCTATGATGCTATCTTAGGCTTTGATTGGCTCAAGACATTCAGTCCCATGCAGTGTGATTGGCAAGCAAAGACTCTGCAATTTCAACACCAAGGCAGATCAGTGACACTAAAAGGGATTCAACCACAGTCTCTGTCTCTACACACAATCACTACCAAACAGGTTTTCATGTCCCTCAAAGGAAATGACATTTGGGCATACACTGTGGTTGGCAGTCCCACTGCTTCCGTCTCTTCAACCACCGATCCACATCAAAAGCAAGTTGAAGATATGTAAGATTTGTTACTTCAGTATGCTGACTTATTCCAGGATCCCAAGCAATTGCCACCTCAGAGAAGCTATGATCATGTTGTACCATTATACCCAGATGCAGTGCCTGTGAATGCCAGGCCTTACCACTACTCACCACTTCACAAGATAGAAATTGAGAAACAAGTGAAGCAACTATTGGAAGTTAGTCTTATCATTCACAGCCACAGCCTCTTTGCTTCCCCAATGCTGCTAGTAAAGAAAATAGATGGCAATTGGAGATTTTGTGTTGACTACAGGAAGCTAAATGCAATGACAATCAAAAATAGGTTTCCCATGCCAATTGTGGAAGAAATCTTGGATGAATTGGCTAGATCCAGATTTTTCACTAAATTGGATATAAGGTTAGGCTATCACCAGATCAGGATGCTGCTACAAGATGAGCATAAAATAGCATTTAAAACACATCAGGGTCATTATGAGTTTAAAGTAATGCCCTTTGGTCTAACAAACGCTCCAGCTACTTTCCAATGTCTCATGAATCAGTTGCTTCAACCATTCTTAAGGAAGTTTGTCTTGGTCTTCCCAGATGACATATTAATCTATAGTACAAACAGAGAGGAGCATATTCAGCACATTGAAATGATCCCGATTTCCATGAAGGGAAATCCATAGATATGAAGTATAACGTGATAGTCCTAGATGATCATTCCATCACATTATCCCAATCTCAGTTGATAACATAGTCATACATCGAATAAAAGAGAGTACAATTGTGGGGTTTACTTCATTATTACATCACCACTTGGCGGAATCACTCAACACACAACATCTGGAACAGCATCAAAGTAGAACAGCGATGGATGTGGTCTTCATCTCCATGAACCAACTCAAGTGAAGGACAAGACTCCTACTCCTCCCAGTCGTTGCCCTCGTAGTCATACTCGGACTCAGAACCTGCCAAAAATCTTTCAGTATGATTTATACTGGCCACTATCTCCCACCCTATGCTTTGTATTGCTTTGTGGAAGGTGGAATGCAAAAGGGTAAACAAAAGGACCTACTATGGTTGTAGTTTTTCCTATATAAGTCATATTTTTATAATAGTGTTTCATCAAGTTTTAACCCATCACTACCACACATTCTCCCATCCCATCACACACATATCACCACACTCTCACACTCTCTAGGTGACAAGGACGACTCCGGCTCATACCTTGCCTCAACAGCCCAAGTCGAAAACCAACACCAAACCCAAGGGAAGGTAGAAAGGACTCCTCTCATTAGTCAAGTGAAGTTGAAACTCAAGAAAGGTCCATAACCGACAAGTTAGCATATATATCGATCGATTGATCAACCAGAAACTCTATAGAGGTTTACCCTACCCACAAGATCACCATCATCGATGATGCACCTCATCTAGGCTGATTCCGGGCTGCCTTCCAACTAGACAAGATGCCACCCTACCACTCAGAACTGGGGCCACGCTAGAGTACCACCGATGTGCTGAGACTATGGGACGTAGTATTAGGCCCCTAAGGTCACTACACTATCTTAGGAGGGTGTGGGCCCTTATGCCCGTACCTCCCTACACTATCCACCAACAACCTAGTAGTAGTGGCACCGAGCTAGCAGGTCGTACATTTGTCTTTTTCCCACAAAAGCGAGTGGGGTGTAGGTTCCTAAGACCGGGTTCTCAAGGCATACCAGTCCTTATGATGACCGAATAGGACCTCTTCACGAGGGACTAACCGATGACCCGCTCGACGGGACACCTGGTGCCCTGTGCAAAAGCAGCACCTCCCATCCCGGGGCTTCGTCCCATGAAGACACTCCACCCCAGGACCTCTCCTTGTCACATGTACCTACCACATGTACCTCTCGTGGAAAACGCTCAGGTAACATTTTTCGGCAAGACTCGTCCCAAGACTCGTCGTAGAATCCTGCTCGGTCGACTCAACCCTCACCACACACCCAAGACGCACGCCAAGATCTCTCCAAGTCCATTAACAGGTTATTACCAAGTTAACGACACCTTGTGCCTTATCCACTTACGTCACTCCTTCACCAAGCATCACATCACAGATATAATGTCACAGAGCCTCCTAAATTATGATGGCCCATATATACCTGTCATTGTCATAATGACCTCTGACAGCCATACTTATGTACCTCATAACTTAAAAGGCCTGCTTTCCTCTGAACAGGATCCAATTACAGGAGTATTGCAATATTACAGCAGTTTATTCAAAATATCATCAGAGTAAAAGAGCAGAAGTCTTACATAACTTAAGTTTACAAACCACAGTTTTAAACCTCAAATCATAAGTAGCATTATTACAAGCCAGTAGTAGTGGAGTATCCGCAGTAACTTTATTACAACACCTAAACGAGGTGCCTTGCCTAGAGGCCACATAGCCTACTCGTCGTCACTTTCTTCAACGACAACGGTCATGCAGCAAAGCTCAAAGCAGACTTGCTCATGCACCGCACCTGCAACAAAGGTTTAACAAATCCTGAGTACTGAGGGTACTCAACAAGACTTACCTGACTAAGAAATAGACTCCAAGGGCATGCTAGCTTTAGGGAATCAAGGCACTGTTGACGGTCCTTAAGTACCAAATATAGTTATCAAATAAATAAAGAAAAGGATCCAAATGCAACCAACACCTAGACTTAGGGTTTTATCTGACAGAATTCCACGAGTTTTGGTGTTTGTCTGTTTCTGTAGGGGGTTATCAGAAAATACGGAGGAAAGGCCCACACGTCGGGTTTACATAGAGATAATAACGTGTTCACCGATTTTCTATCATCTAGAAGACTCCAGAAGCCACGAGATCGAACGGGAGGCCGAACGGGCCCGGAGGCAGGGCGCCCGCCCTGCTCCCTAGGGCGCCCGCCCTGGCCTGAGAGCCAATCAGGCTCCGTCTCGCGGATTATGCTCCACCGACCTAAGGGATCAAGGAAAACCGTGCGATTAATGTCGGTTTGATCCGACGGCCCACGTTCACTTGAGGGGGCTATATAAGCAGGACCCCTGGCCCCTGGAGGAGGCACTCCCTCATTCTCAATTCTTCAAACCCTAATCTCAGGAGGAGAGTCTCTGATCAAGCCCTAGAGCCACCACATCAACTAGATCTCTAGTATAGCATAGCTACATAGGATTAGAACTAGAAGGAGTCAATCTTCGATTGGTTTCCGGATCTGTCAAGAGGATTCTTGGTAATTCCTTTACTGTTCTTCATTGTTCATCTTTGTTCTTCAATATTATGAATACAACTTTGTTCTATTTCAATATATTGATTATGACTATGCTCTACTTGTTTATATTTGCGATTATATTGTTCTTAGTTTATCGTAGTTATACGCTTGGCTTAGTTAGATTGGAATTATATACATGTTTAGGATCGTATAGCGTTTATCCATCGGATCCATGGGTAAATGATAAATATTGTGTAGGCGTGGTGCTTAGACCATATTTATCTGCGATTGCACCTTATATGCCGGATCGTGGGGTGGTCCGCGATGGTGACAGCTTTGTTGGTTCTTATATAGTCCCCCTCCCATGTGTAAGGCAGGCAGAGCAATATTATTACGGGGGAGTGATTGCTATGTTTCTCATCTTCCTTGATAATATCCTATGCATGGACGTAGTCCTTTTTCGCAATGATTGCCAAGTGTACTTGCACTAACTATGATATGCTAGACTTTATAGTTAAGAATAACTTAGGAAATATCCTTGTAGTTCGTCCTAATACCATGCTAATGACTTGCTAGAATATCTGTTGAGGTGCTTATCATTATTATATGTGGCTAGCTGATCAGATTAATTATCTTTGTCACCATTCATACTTTATCTATATTTTATGTGACACTTACCCCTGTATGCAAGAGATAGATGAATGCTCTCACTTATACATGCAATGATTGATACTCATTCCTATATTCCATTCCATAATCAACATTGATGTTAGTAATCCCTTCCCAGTGGTAAAAATATAAATAACGATACCTGAAATACTTCCCGGTTAAAATGCTACATCGGTATTAATCTGTGCGCTTGCAGATCTTATTTATTATTTATTTAGAAGAGCAGTTGCATATTTCAATACCGCGTCTCTCATGTCATGCTGGGGATGACAACTTGGCTTAAGTGGCATGAGGGATAGGTTCGGCATTTTTGGCGCCGTTATCAGAATTAGAAAACTAAGTCTACTTTTGGTAATGACGTTAAGAATGCCCAACAGGTACGGGTATTCAAAAATCAAAATTATTTTGCAGAAAAGCTTACTAGAGTAAGTCCTTGCTTTCAACATTTTATTTTTATCATTGATGGTTCATTAACCAATTCTAAGTGATCCTAATCTAGGTTAAAGTAATTCTCATCAAGATTCTTCTTTATTCTTTCCTCAAAATCTAATTCTTAACTACGATGCAGGACAGGTGATCGAGTCTCCATAACCGAGGAGCAACGACGATTCGAACCGATTATACCCAGCTGAGGATCTCTAACCTCACGACATATGTAGACCCAAATCTTGCATATGCCAACCCTCATTTAGATCTCCCAAGACCAGAACGTGTCCATCGCCACCCGAGAGTACAATACTCTTCGAACCCGGCCCAATTCTAGCCCCGAGGGTACATGCTACTCTCACTATCTCTCCACTTCCGGTGCGAGGTTAGACGTTCTCGTAATGGAATCACTAATATCTTGGGCTTACCCAAGGCATGAGGCTAGTTATAAAGTCTTGAAACACAAACAGGACTACATCGAACGGTCCTTAACTGATAAGGCGGAAACACTACATTGAGACTCCTTTTCCAATGCAAATTAGCAGTGGCCAAACCACCTGCCCGATCTTAAATTCATTCTTATATTTCATTATTCAACAAGTATACCATCGTGACCATATAAGCATTTCATTTAAAAGCCTAACTTATTAAGCATAGCGAAGCATACTACGCATTTTTCAATAAAACAGGTACCAAGGGTGATATCACAATAATCAAGGATGATAATGCAGCAACTGGGTTATCACTCAACTCATAATTGCTTAATGCAATAAACCATAGTACTAGTGATAACGATTTGTAAAACTCAAGGAAGGGTTTAAATGCACCAGGGCTTGCCTTGCTCAGACAAGACGACTGGTTCGGCTCAACAACTCCAACGTCTGGTCTAGAACCCACTGAAGACAGCTCTTCTCCGGAGGCTTACTCGACAACGCTTACTTCCTCGAAAGCAGGAACTACACGAGCATATGACATGCTTTAACATGATGCGGTGATAAACATGATGCTTGATGATGATATGCCACGGTTAATAACTTGAGTACAACTTTCCTTCGTGATACAGTTGCAAAACAACATAAAACACTAACTAACAGTACTTCATTAAGCAACGTTATTACTTCTTAAAGAACATGTTAATCATGAGCTCAACCAAGTAATTAAGGTGCCAAGGATCATTAAGGGTTAATGACCCAAGGTCATCACTTAATCAAAAAGGGCACACAACACTTAAAGTTATCAATTTAATATTTAGTTAATTACTTAAATAATTAAGGTAGAAATTAAGAATAAATGAAACTTCATCTAATTGAGCTCAAACTTTTTATATAGATTGATCATGGTCTAAAATAGTGTCAAAACAAATTTCATAATTTTTGGATTAATATTTTAATTACAAAAATTCCTTGAAGTTGCATTTAACATTTAATTGAGCTAATTAAATAACTTACAAAAAGTAATCAAAATTGGCATTTAATATTTTTCCTAGATAGTTTACACTTTAAAAAGCTTACACAAAAATTTTCATAATTTTTGGAGCTCTACAAAAGTTCTATTGAAACAACAAAATCGGCAGTACGGGCCGACTCCCTCTTCTTCTCTCCTCGCTCGGCCCAGCAGGACGCGTGGCCCAGCAGCACGCGCTCGCTCATAACCCACCCGCGCGCGCACTCACTCTCTCCCTTGCTCGCTCGCTCGGCCCAGCAAACCGCCAGGCCGGCCCAGCTCCCTTTCCCCGCCCTCTCTCTTCTTCTTCCCCGCGCCCCGCGCTCGGCCATGGCGACACGACGGCCGGCCGGTGACCGCAACACCAATGACGAAGCTCTGACTAGACTGACCCAAGCATCACAACCTACACGAACCACTGAACTCCCTCGAACACACAGCTCGGCTGCAGACACCCTGGAGGGAGTACCTCACCGGCCATGGCGGCACGGTGGTCGCGGCTCATGGCACTCCGACGACACCAGCCGGTCGTGACTAAATGGAGGGGATCGGGAGCAAGAGTAGCTCACCGTGAACATAGCAGTGCACTGGCAGGCGCTGAGAGGCAACGAGGGTGGCTGGCCACGGTGAGGCGGCACTGTGGTTGCGCTCGCCGGAGAAGAGAAAGGAGGTGGCCATGCGGGCGCTTCGGGCGAAATTGGCTGGTGTGAGCGACCGAGGAGGTGCGCGGGAGTGAGGCGAATGGGCTGGCATGGTTGCCTTCGCCGGAGATGGCTCGACTGCGGCAGCAGTGAGTGGCGGAGCTAGGCGGCGGCGAAAATAGAGAAAAGGGAAAAGAGGAGAGCGACGACGACTGTGCGGCCCGCTTAAGTAGATGGCTAGGGGGATTGGCGCGGCTACGGGAAGGCGCGTGATTTCGAGCTGGCCATTTGGGGTGCGTGAGAAGGCTTTGGAAGGCCATGGCGGCTCACCGGCGCCCATGCCATCCGCTGCCCGGCGTTGATTCGTCGATGAACTATAGCACCCCCAACACACATGAACTCTTGATTGGTTTTTGCCAAAATACTCCCAAAATCATGCTGCAACTTGAAAAATTCACAAGACATGAAATCTTCAGAATTTCAAGCTCTATAAGTTTCATGTTGAACACTTTCTCAAATTCGAACTGGATTTTGAAATTTGAATTTAAAATCAAAAGAGGACACTTTTCTAGAATTTGGTAATTTAAAAATCACATCAAATTTTATATTGAAACTTCAAAAACTCCAAATACAAAAGTTGTACATCTATCCAAGACCTACAACTTTTCTATTCAAACCATTTTCAAATTCTGCCTCTATTTTGAAATTTGAGTTCGGGGATCAAAAAGGGTCAAATTTGAAATTTGCTTCTTTTCAAAATTACTCCAAAGTTTTCACTAAAACTTTGAAAACTCAAAACATCAAACTTGTAGCTCTTGAAAATATATACAAACTTGGTTATAAACTTTTTCCCAAATTTTGCTTAAATTTTGAATTATTCAAAAAGGGGTAAAACAAGGGATTTGAATTTACGGTTTTCAGAAGAATTTCAAAATGAAACTTGTTGTTATTTTAATTGGTGATTATTTAGTGATCAAACCACCATCCAAGGGTATCATTGGGTCAAGCATCACATGTTTGACCAAATGCCACTCTTGGTTGACCAAATTGACTTTTGAAAATCTTTTAATAATTCCCCAAATTTGAATTCAAATTCGAATCGGAAAACTCGTGATAAGTTTTGGATCCCAAATTCGAACTCAAACTTGAATGTAACACCCTAAATTTTGAATTTTATAATTTCTAAAATTTGTTAGAAATAAATTTAGAATTAAGACCAAATAATAGTTGGAGGAAAATGATAATTTACAAACAAAATCTGAAATTGACATAGGCTTTAAATTTTTGTTGCATTCATATCACTTGCATTAATTTTATTGGGTGGAAAATATTTTATTAAAGTATCGGTTAAGCCGCTAAAACGTTTTTACTATATTTATCAAAAACAAAGTTTGAAAGTTTTATTTTGTATAAAATTGTTTTGATTCAAAGTTAAATCTCTCGCATCCAATACTTATCGATCTCTTATGATCACATCATGTCTCTCTAGCTATCAACAGTTTCCAGACATATTTCCTTTCTCCTTGTTTCTTCTTTTCCTTTGAGCCTTATTTTCCTTTGCACGTGATCCATACCTTAAGCCAGAAAATCTAATTTTTTCTATTCCTTCTTCATTCATTATTGCATAAATTATGATTTATCTATCTCTTGATTGACCCGTCCTTTATTTGCACTAATGCTGCTGAATCAAACATCAAGTCTTACGTTTCCAGGCTGCCATGCATGGTCGCTCAGCCGAGCATGTGCATGTGCACTAATGGAATGGTTACCTGCATGTTCATCAATTCCCACCTGCAACCATGCAAACCGCTGCCTAGTTATGGCATTTGGCAAAAACTGAAGCTCCATTTCTACCGTGTATAATTCTGCATGCAGATTGCAGACCTCTCCGCTTCCTCCTCATATCTATAAAAGCACTCCAACCTTTCCATCGCACAAGTTTATTCACCAGCTCATTCTCTCCACCCATCTCTTCTCATTTGTTTTTCTGAAGAACCGAAGTCTTTTCCTTAGCCTGGTGAGAAGCAACTCGCTGCAGCCATCCCTTCTCTGCCGTCCGACATCTTCCATCGCTATCATTCGCCTCCTCCGTCACTCGATATCTCGTGCGCAGGAGATTATAGCGCGCAGGTGAGAAATATTTCGTCTCGCTGCCCTGTGTACTATTTTTGATATCTTAGGCAGTATATGCTGCAAGCCATTTATAAGCATGTCACCTGTGTTCCCAGATCAGAAGTTATAGACAATTAGTTTAATTCATCCAAGTAATTCTCTGAATCACGGTTGTGCCCTGCTCCATTCCTGTCAACACATGTTGTAACTGCTATCAAGTGTTCTTCCCAAAAATATTTAGAACCATCTCTGTGTACCAGTATATCTCGGTAATCAAATATCAAAAGTTCGCACACAATAGCATGCATCTGATGGCGTGCCTCTGCTCTCTGTCAGTGGAAGCTAGAATCTGGTGTGGTACACAGTACGTATACACCATGGTGTTTGCTTTCGGCCGTTCATTTATAATATCACATACACATGTGTTTTTCCCACTCCAGAAATATTATCTAATAATTATTAGTTTATTCAACAATATAAAATCTGTCGTCTCTTTTTAGCTATCCAGTGATGACATGCTCATGTTTTTTTAGTGTAAAAGCAATTTCCAAAGAAAAGGTTTCTTTTGCATTTTTTACACTAAAATTTCAAAAGCCCATAACTATTTAATTGTATCTCCGTTTTAAGGGATTCTTACGCTCACAAGTTCATAGCGGCGAGTAGTACACGTTAGTAAACAATATAGTGTGTTTTTCCAATGTTTGGTGTACTGTTCTTATTTATTTTGTGGACCATGTTTGTTGTATGTCTGCAGAAAGTGCTGAGTTTGAGAACTTTCAAGATCAGGAATTTGATATCCCGGAACAAACCCAGATCGAAGGCAAGTGCCCTTGACCATACTTGTACCTATATTTATTTTATTTTGAGTTAGAGTAGTTAGACCATTAGCTGCATGCTGAGTCTAAATTTGAATCCCATTTTAGGGTTTACTAGAACTTGTTACGTCATCCTTGAAACCCAGTTTGGATGGGTAGTTGTCATGCTTAGTTTGCGGTCTTGGGATGGGAAGGTTATAATTTAATATTGACTAATGATCTATGCAACACGTGGGTTGGTAACCTTTTTAGCAACATGGTGACTAGGAATCTGGTAGGATGGGAAGTTTGGCTGAGGTTGGTTTGCGCCATGGTATGGTGGTTAATGATGGATGTGTTCAGACCTGGTGGTTGGTGGTTTGGGCTTGTGCTTGTTCCTGTTGGATTCTAAGGACCGGTTCTCGAAGTCTGTAACCTGGCTTAACAGCGCTACCACAAGGTTTATATGGTACGACCTGGCTAATTAATTAGCTGCCCATTTCTGTGCATTATGGAGAGTTTGGTGGCACAAGAGGGGGCCTAAATCGGCGAATTCTTAGTGAATGCACAGGGGTGGGAACCACAGCTTTGTAAAGGCCTTGTAGTGTGACCCCGCTAAGCACCTAGGTAGTGTGAAGCGTGATGGGGAAAAAACGACTTGTGGGTAAAGATGTGCAACCTCTGCAGAGTGTAAAACTGATATATCAGCCGTGTTCACAGTCAAGAGCGGCTTGGACTTCTTTGGGATTGGATGGCTCTGGTTTGGAAGGGTGGTTCCCTTGGTAAGGGAATGGCTGGTTGGCTTGGATGGGATCCGAGTGTTGGTTCAGATGGTTCTTGAGGAGAAGGCAGATTTCACCTAGTAATTAGGTGCTAAGGATTTAAGGAAAATTAGGATATATCGCTTAAGCGCGTGTGTCAAACCTTGTAAGCCTTTCCTTATGTTGGCCCTCATGTCATACTTTCCTACACTTGCGGAGTACATTTTGATGTACTCACCCTTCCTCTTTGTCCCCTTGCTACCCCACCCAGACATTGGTGACGACAAGGAGGAGTACGTTGAAGATGGTGCCTTCGACCCCGACGACGTATTCTAGGCTGGTGCTGCCCCGGTCAACCTTCCTGTGAAGATGGAGTCCTTTTCCGCTGGAGTTAAATAAAGTCTATGTAATTTTCTTTCAGACCTACGGGTCATTTTGTAATGATGTTATCGTTAAAGTAAGAACAATGCTATGATACTGTAATGAAGTCGACATATGTATGAATAAATTGATCCTAACATACATATGTTGTGCATTCGATTTTGTCCTTAAAATCGGGTGTGACATTGAAGCTTCATTTTATGTGTTGGACTTGAGTTCATACCCTACACTTGACACTAGTGTATAACACAGTCATACACCTCAAATTACATAGGGCATAAACTAAGTATTTGCGGTGAGATTCAAAATTAGCGTTTCTGTTCGAGTCACACATCTCAGAAGCATATCCAACCTAAGAATGTAAACTCATTTTAGTTGATGCACATCATAGTTGACTTAATCATGTATGTTTTGCAATGCAATATGCTGACATGGCAAATTTTTAGTCTCCATAACCCCAGAGGTGTTACATATAATGTATAGTAAAAATAAAGTAGTAAGTAGAATGCGAGCATCTAGCCTATCAGCAGGTGTGCAGGAGTATAGATTGCGACAAGGTAAAGGCTCACAAGAAATACTACCATACAACCTATCATAGTTTCATTTGTATAAAGTAAAGCGCTAGCAGTCTAGATGATAGCATGTTTAATAGGATTCTACAAGGTTGGGTGGGACGTGGCACCTAGCAGGTCATCTTCCAAGTCCTCAGTGTAGTCGGGGTCAAAGTCCTCAGTCAACGGAACATATAGCTGCGAAAGCGGCTCCTATAGATGAGCACAAAGAAGCAACTAAAATTCAAAAGAACCAAATACACTCAATCATAAGCCTATGACGTAGATCTTGATTTTAGAAAAATTTGAACTCTAGTTTCGTATTTTTCTGAACTCGTATGAATTTATTATTAATTTATGAGGTTTAAATCATATTTTGAAAAAAAGAAAGATGAGGGAATTAAGTCAGAGGCTGACACATGGCGCTACGGGATTGGCCAGGGGTTCATGGTCGCTGACAGGTGGGGTCCAGGTCAACGGTCAGTGTTGACCGGTCAACGGTTAGGTTGACCGGGCCATGACTGGGCTCGAATGGGCCAGGTCTGGGCCGGTCTGGCCCAGACACGTGTCGCGCTAAGGATAGGCCACGTGGTCAGCTTGGGCTGATACTGAGCTATGGTCTCGTGCGTGCGGCTCATGGTGAGCGTGCAGGTGAGGGTCCATGGACCGCTTGCTGGGTCCGTGGTGGACAACATCCACCTCTCCTCCTTCCGACCCGGCTCACGGTGGATCGAGTCCACGGCGACCGGCCTGTCTTCCCCTCCTCCTTTCTCCCTTGCAATTGCGCTCTCACCGGCGGCGAGCTTGCGCAAGCGCGTGCTCCGATGGCTCGGTAGTGCACTAGCACTGTTTATCTAAACGACCGTTTAGCCCGTTTAAACACCGTGTAACGCTACACAGTGGTATTCTATTTTCGTTTAATCACCCGTTTAGCCCGTTTAATTGGCCGTTTAGCTTGTTTAATGGGCTATTTAGCTTGAATAATGGCTAAACGGTAGGTGACCGACTGTTTACCGTTTAGCGTTTAGGAAAACGTGCACTAGAGGCCTCTACTACTCCGTTGGATCATGGCTATCCCGATGGTGGGCTCGAGACATGGCCATGGGCGTCCGGCGGCTGGTGTTTGCAGCACGGCGGAGCAAAGCGATGCGGTTGCGACGGTGACTGCGGGGCGCTGGCGTAATCCATGGAAAGGGGCGCACTGGCTCCCCGGCACTCAGGCGAGGACAGCCAAGGTAACATGAGGGCCCCCAGGGCTCGGCCGTGCCCAGCCATGGCAACAGCGGCGTCGTGCCGGTGGTGGAAGACAACGAGGCGGTTGTGGCCAAGATCAGGGCCAAAGGTGCCCCTTTTTCTTCACTTGGATTCGCCAGGGAGCCAAAGGGCTCATTTGCGATGATCCACACTGTGGCGGAGTCCGCCCGTGGCAAAGGCTCATGGCGGTGCTCCGGCGGGCACCCGGCTGCGGCGGTAGAGGGGCTCCGGTGGGCTAAGGGCACCATCCAACCGACGGCTAGGCTTGCATGGTTACGGTGATCATCCTCGGCCCTTCCTCGTGACGTGAGGTGGTCGGTAACGGCGGGAACTGCTGTGCCACAGTGGCGCCATGGGGGCGTGGTGACTCCGGCGAGGCAGAGTCATCCAACGGCTCCCGGGCTTTCCTTCTCCCTTTCCTAGCGCACAACATGTTCCGTAACGAGGCGACATTCGCGGTGGGGCGACTTTACCTCTACCTACCGGAGTTGGTCAAAACGGTGTCTTGACGCGGTGGAGAATGGCCACGGCGAGCGCGCGCTCATGCAAGGTGCCGACGCAAGCGTTCTCGAGCTCGAACGGCTCAACCTCGCTGCACTGGGGCCTACGTGTGCGCACGTGCACGTGTGGTGTGCAGTGAAGCCATAAGACTTGGCTCTGCGCCCTTCTAGGTGTGAAGGCACGGTGGTGGTCATGGCGTTGGCGTGCACGGCGAGCGGGGGAACGACACGGGGGCTCACCGGTGGCGGCGGTGAAGAAGGCTAGCGGTGTAGGGCGAGGCATTGGCGTCACGAGGCAGTGCAGTGCAGTGTCGTGCCGATCCGCGATGGTGACAAAGACGACGGCATCGTCTTCGGCTCCAGCGTCCATGGGCGGCACTCCAACGGCTCCGGCTTCTCTTCTTCCTCTTCCTCTTCCTTCTCCCTTTCCTCCCTCTTCTCCAGCTGGTGCCATGAAGTGGTGGCGGGGTCTAGAGAAGGCGCTTGGGCACTGGGGCTGCCCTTTTATAGCGTGGCCACGGTCATGGCACGCGGCGAACAGCGGATGAGGGCAAAGGGGGTAAGTGGAGGGCGATCGGAGCCTATGGGCTAGGGTTTAGGGAGCGCGGGGCGGTTGTGCGCTTGTTGGCGCTCCCAATTGAGCAGCGTCCGGTAAAAGGGTGGCCATGGCGTCAGTAGGCAGGGCCACGACAGTGACATCACCCTGGCCAACATTTGAATCAGAGAAAAAGAGAGGGCGAGGGAGTGGATCATGGACGTGGCGTCCACTCGGTCGTTGATGCAGTAGGTGGCGAGGGCGGACGGCCGAAAGTAGTGCGACCAGCCTGGGATTCCTCCCCAGGCACCGGTGCTCTGCTTTTGTCGAAACAGAGGAGGGCGAGGGAAGGGGACAACGCACGGGGCCTGAGTGTCAGCGGCTGCGGAGGAAGACAATGCAGCTGGCTTGGCGTGATGCGGCGAGCAAAGCAAGCCGCTCGCTGGCCCGCGCGTGTGAGCGGGGCGGGGCGAAGCACGCTAGGCAACTGGCCTGGCTGGGCCGCGTGCGTGCGAGCGGCGCAGGCGCGGGGCAGGCCACGAGGCAGGCTGCGGGTTGGGCCGGCTGGGGTGCTCGGGCTAGATTGGCTTTTCTATTTCTTTCCCTATTCTAAAACCCTTTTCTATTTTCTATTTCTAGCTATAGTTAAATCATGGGCTCCTATGTGCATATGTATGTGTTGCCAACATACATAAACCCTAGTGGGATCTACTAGAGGTCATCTAGGGTTTCAAGCTCCAAGCCAAGGGTTGGCAACGCACACAAGATTTATTTATTTAAACAAAGGTTGTTGATTTTAATTCAACACATAAAATCCTGAAGAAGCAAATCACAATTTATAATTAAGATGCAATGCTCAAACATGCTAAGTAGGATCTACTTGTGCGTCTACATGGTGATTTCCTAGCATGTCACTCACCTCACATGGGTTATTTTAGAAGAGAAAAAAATTTGTAGTTGTGATTTTTGGTGTTTGAAATTTCTGGGATGTTACACACATCCAGGAGGTGTTTGAGATCCTGAGAGCCAACAAGCTATATCTCAAGGCTTCAAAATGTACATTTGCTCGAATAAGCCTGGAGTATCTTGGATACATAATATCAGACAAAGGGGTAGCCACTTACCCAGCTAAAACCCAAGACATGCTTAATTGGCCCACCCCAACCAATATGATTGAACTCAGCGGATTCTTACGGTTAACAGGATACTACAGGAAATTTGTGAAGAATTATGGAATCATAGAAAAGCCATTGACCAATGTCCTTAGACTCAACCAGTTTCAGTGGAATGCACAAGCTCAAGAAGCTTTTGACAATCTGAAGGTATCCATGACATCTACTCCAGTGTTGGCCCTACCCAACTTTCAACAGCAGTTTCAGGTAGAAACAGATGCTTGTGGTGATGGCATTAGTGCTATGCTCATGCAGCAGGGGCAACCAATAGCATACCTAAGTAAGGCACTGGGTGATAAACATAAGAACCTATCCATTTATGAAAAAGAGTTCCTTGCATTGATCATGGCCATAAAGAAATGGGGACCATATCTATAGAGGCAGGAGTTTCTCATTTTAACTGACCACAAATCACTATCATATCTCAATGAGCAAAACCTCCACTATGATATGCAAAGGAAGGCAATGACAAGGTTGATGAGCCTTCAATTTCGCATCATCTATGAGCAAGTTAAAGAGAACTTAGCAGGTGATGCCCTTTCTAGGGTAGCCCACATGATGGCATTGCAAGTGGTTTCTCAATTACAACTTCAGTGGATTCAGGAGGTGATGAATTCCTATGCCACTGATGCTCAAGCTCAGGAACTCCTCTCACAATTGGCTCTCTCTAGCCCCAACAACAATGGTCTCACTCTAGACCAAGGCCTCATCAGAAAAGGACATTTGATTTGGATTGGCAACAATTCAGCTCTACGAACCAAGTTAATTGCTGCCTTCCATTCATCGGCCATTGGAGGACGTTCTGGAAGAACTGCAACATATCAAAGGCTAAAGAAACTTTTCTTTTGGCAAGGGATGAAGAATGATGTGGACAATTATGTCAAGCAATGCAATATCTGTCAGCACAGTAAGCATTCTCATACTCATCCTGCTGGGTTACTGCAGCCTCTACCTATACTAGCAGGTGTTTGGCAGGATTTATCAATCGATTTTATTGAAGGTCTTCCAAAATTTGAAGGATATAATGTGATCATGGTAGTAGTTGATAGACTCACGAAGTTTGCTCATTTTATACCTATGAAGCACCCCTATTCAACAACTACTGTGGCCCAGCTATTTATGGACAACATTGTCAAAATGCATGACTTACCAAACAGTATTGTGAGTGATAAAGACAAAATCTTTGTCATTGCATTTTAGAAACATCTCTTCAAGCTTTACAGAGGTCAGCTCACCCTCTCAACAACATACCACCCTCAAACTGATGGCCAGACAGAAAGATCAATCAGTGCCTTGAGATGTATTTGAGGTGTTCAGTTCAGGGTTCCCCAAAAACATGGAAGTCTTGGCTATCTTTGGCACAATTGTGGAACAACTCCTTTCCATAGTGCTCTAGGTTGCTCTCCATTTAAGGCACTTTATGGCTATGAACCTAATTTGGGAGCCACACCACAACCTACTGGAGACACACCACAAGCAGTCACTGAGGTTATTGCTGACAGAGAAGCCCATCTTCAATTACTGAAAAAGAGACTTGAGCAAGCTCAGAATAGAATGAAGATGTAGGCCGACAAGAACAGGTCCGATGGGCATTTTGAGGTAGGTGATCAGGTGTTGCTCAAGCTACAACCTTACACTCAATCTTCTGTTGCCAACAAACTTTTCCCAAAGGTGGCTTATAAATTCTTTAGACCCTATAAGATTCAGGAGCAAATTGGACCTGTTGCTTATAAACTGAAATTACCTCCACAGAGTCAGATCCATCTAGTGTTCCACATTTCCCAACTCAAACCATATACACCAGACTATACACTAGTGTTCTCCACTCTACCTACTGTTACTGATCTCCAGGCTAAAGCAGCTGTCTCTGAGCAGATCCTTCAACGCCGTTTGGTAAGGAAAGGTAACACCGCTGTTCCTCAGATACTGGTCACTTGGACAGGGTTGCACCCATCATCTGCTACTTGGGAAGATTATCATGTTCTGTAGACCAGGTTTCCAGAAGCTCCTGCTTGGGGACAAGCAGATTCTTCAGGCGGGGGAGATGTCACAGTCCAGGAGTGAAGGCATGAAAGAAAGCGTAATCCGCAAAGGAAGAAAGCGTATTCAGTAGTGGTTATTTTGTATTAGTGTATGACCAGTGGGCCTCGTAGACAATGGCCGAGTGCCTTATATTTTCTGTACTGTTTTCTTGTAAGACAATCATCGAATATTGTTGAACTTAATAGAACAGCGAGAGAACCTGAGGTTCCTCGCTCTTGGCGGAATCCGGCGATCACCGTGCTGCTCATGTTGTCAGCTCGTCGCGGCCAAGGGTCGTTACAAATACACTTAATGTCGAATTTTTTTCATGGTCGGAGGCACGGAGGTAGTACAATTTTATAACAGCAACCAAAGACGCGTAAATCTCACAAGATCTCATGACAAAAATAGCCCTCGTTTAGTTTCCAACTTCTCCCCCAAATTTCACTATGCAAAAAGAAGATTCCCCGTCACATCGAAATGTCGGCACATGTATGAAGTACTAAATGTAGATGAAATTAAAAACTAATTACACAGTTTTATTGTACTTTGCGAGACGAACATTTTGAGCCTAATTAGTCAAAATTTAGACAATTTTTATCAAATACAAACGAATTGCTACAGTGCGTATTTAATGCGCAACATAGCGAATTTGGATGTCCCCAGGAACTGAACAAGGCCATAGTTGTATTGCCATGATCAAAGTTGTAGGAAGTTCCGACTCTGGTCGTGTGAAAACTTGTCCAAAGTCCAACACGAAAAGCCCCACGAAAACCCTCCGGGCCGCGGCTCCTTCCGGTCCCACCAGGCGCCGGACCTAAAATATCTCCCCAAACCACCCTACCCCCAAACCCAAATCGGCACCCCGGAATCCCCAATTCCGCTCTCTTCCTCTCTCCCTCTCTCCCCCACCGCAGCAGCAGGCGAGCGCGAGGCGGAGGCGGAGGAGGAGAGATGGAGTTGGACCAGGGCAAGGTCTTCATCGGCGGCATCTCCTGGGAAACGACGGAGGAGAAGCTGAGCGACCACTTCTCCGCCTACGGCGAGGTTACGCAGGCCGCCGTCATGCGGGACAAGATCACCGGCCGCCCCCGCGGCTTCGGGTTCGTCGTCTTCGCCGACCCCGCCGTCGTCGACCGAGCGCTGCAGGACCCCCACACCCTCGACGGCCGCACGGTATGGCAACCCCACCTCTTCGCCTGACGCGAAACCCTAGGTCGAATATTCGCAAACCAGCGCGAATTATTCGCTTCGGTCGTCTTCTGATCTGCCCCACCGTCCGAGCTTGATCAGGATTTCTATCGGTTTTGCTGGTGCTTTTGTTGCCTCAGGTCGATGTGAAGCGGGCACTCTCGCGGGAGGAGCAGCAGGCCTCCAAGGCCGCGAACCCTAGCGGTGGGAGGAACACTGGCGGTGGAGGAGGCGGCGGTGGCGGGGGCGGCGATGCAAGTGGTGCTCGGACCAAGAAGATCTTTGTGGGCGGGCTGCCCTCTACTCTGACTGAGGATGGGTTTCGGCAGTACTTCCAGACCTTCGGCAGCGTCACTGACGTTGTTGTCATGTATGACCAGAACACGCAGCGCCCGCGTGGTTTTGGATTCATCACCTTTGACTCTGAGGATGCGGTTGACCGCGTGCTGCACAAGACCTTCCATGATCTTGGTGGGAAGCTGGTTGAGGTGAAGCGCGCATTGCCCCGTGAGGCGAACCCTGGTGGCTCTGGTAGTGGGCGTTCTGGGGGAAGTGGGGGCTATCAGAGCAACAATGGCCATAACGCCAGCTCTGGTGGCTATGATGGTAGAAGTGATGGTGGCAGGTACGGGCAGGCACAGCAGGGTAGTGGTGGCTATCCTGGCTATGGTGCAGGAGGCTATGGTGCTGGGGCAGCTGGATATGGATATGGTGCTAACCCTGCAGTTGGGTATGGAAATTACGGGGCTGGAGGATATGGAGGTGTTCCTGCTGCTTATGGTGGACATTATGGAAACCCAGGTGCAGCTGGTTCTGGTTACCAAGGTGGACCTCCAGGCTCAAATAGAGGACCTTGGGGCAGTCAAGCTCCATCTGCATATGGAACTGGAGGGTATGGTGGCAGTGCTGGTTATAGTGCTTGGAACAACTCTTCTGGTGGTGGCAATGCTCCCAGTAGTCAAGCACCTGGTGGACCTGCAGGCTATGGAAGCCAGGGCTATGGGTATGGTGGATATGGAGGGGATCCATCGTATGCTAGTCATGGAGGATATGGGGCCTATGGAGCACGTGGCGATGGTGCTGGTAATCCTGCTACTGGTGGAGCATCTGGATACAGTGCAGGCTATGGAAGTGGGGGTGCCAACTCTGGCTACTCAAGTGCTTGGAGTGATCCTTCACAAGGTGGTGGATTTGGCGGTTCAGTCAATGGAGGTGCTGAAGGGCAATCAAATTATGGCACTGGCTATGGCAGTGTGCAGCCAAGGGTTGCTCAGTAAAGAGAGGCATTTTGAGTGTCTGAAATGAACCAGCGCATCTGGGCAGTCTATGTATTGATTTGTCATTCCAGTCTCTCTGATTGCTCTCAGCATTCTGAAGATTGCCCATTTGCTGGTTAAATCAGTATTTCTCCGGGTTGGAATGCTTGATCCTTTAGTGGCTTACTACTAGAACTTCTAGTCAATAAGTAGCTATAATGTGGAGTAGCAGTATCTTGCAGAATGCTTTTATTAATTTTTACATTTAGCTTTATCCATCTGTGTGCTTTGCCATGAGTGGAGTTTCAGGTTGCTTCAACTCTAGTTATAAGCTAGAGTAGCTTGACTGCTTATGGACAAAATTATCTAGTTGTACCTCTATTCTACAGATCATATATTTGTGTTTGATGGTAGTATTTATGCTGGATCTTGCTCTACCTATATTCTGTAATGTTCTATATTTGGTGGTTGTATTGACATGTGGAATCAACAATTCAACATTGATGGTTTGAAACAGATGCAAACCCTGAAATATGCAGTCATAGTTGCTTGATGCTGTAGCTGCTTCTAACAGTATATTCAACTGTAGTGCAAGTGTTTTTATGTAGCTGGAATGGTACATTCTTCAAGTATATCATCAAGCTATGAATTCCATCCATTTGACCCTAGATTTCGATATTTTTCAAGCAGCAGTAAGCTTATTAGCAGCAAAGATTGTAGCGCCAAGTTTCTGAGGTAGTATAGATAACTGGGTTATCTGTGAAGCTACTTGAATGTTTAGGTGTACAATTGTATTGTAGAACAGTCAAGGCTCGGCAAGTAAAGTAATTGTCCTTCCTCCTACCTTCCTTTATGTACAGGTTGAATGGGATGACATTCCTTTTTAGAGATGCCCAAGCAAGGTCTATGAAATCAGGCATCTGAAAAAGGCATGTGACGCAGCGATTTACATGATGAGCTGGCGAAAAGTTTCAATATCGGGGTGCTGACAGAATGCAAGATACCAGCTTAAGTGCTTCATTTTCTGAAGGGTCTTGTGCTGTGCTACAAGATAGTGGGTATGTGGAATCAAAGATTCTATATTCACGTTTTGTCTGGCAAAGTCTTTTTGACTCTGGTACTTGTCGAAGCGAAACTCTAGACGATTCTTAGCTTTGTTCATTCAGATTTACTGTGTACCATATCCATTAGGAAAATTGACGGTAAACGTGTCAGTTTTAACTTTTGAGCAATAATATTGCGCTAGACATTTAGATTGACCACACAAACAATGTATTTATCATGAAAAGTATTATATTTGTTTACCTTATCACTATTTATTTAGGTGAAATTATTGATTTTTTTTAAGTAAAGAAACTTGCTGGATGAGGTAGTATGATTAGGAGGGTTAGTTTTGCTTGTTTATTTCTTATAAGGCTGTGTTTGGTTCGCCTTCTGGAAAGTGCTTCTGTTACCAAAAAAAAGCTGCTTTTCCAGAAGCAGCTACTTTCGCGTAGTATAATTTTGGCAGTACCTTAGAGCCTGCTTTTGGCTTTCAGCTCTATGCTTTTCCAAATGGGTGGAAATAGAGATGTTTTACAACTGTTTCAAGGGAGATAAAGAGAGGGGGTACGTTTCATAGCTGTTTTACCAAACAGACCCTTATAGCTGCTTATAATCAAGGCATACACAGATGGGCGCAACATCATAATTAATTTCCCTTTGCTCTGTTTTTTATGTTGATGACCAGTTGACCCCTGATAAGTTTTTATGAAGTGCATACTTTTTTTTTTTGGTAATGATCCTCTTATCGCTTATATTATAATAAAAAATATGGTTATATCCCTTGACACAGAACCTTTTTCACATAAGTTGCTGATGTTCTCCCCTTGAGAATAACGTCAGATGAGCGTTGTAATTGTTGAAACAGCTTATTCTATGTACTATAGAGGCCTGGGTTAATTTGCATGAGCACTTGTCTGAAAACACCTGGATCTAGTGCGATGTTAGATCATGTTGTAGAGATGATGCAGATTGATCTAGTACCCATAATCAAAACTCTGAGATGCTCAATAAAGAGTTGAGAAAACTTCAAATATGATGAATTGCTACAATCTGGATCGATGTATTTTCGATCCCAATGTGTTTTTTATGTTTCTGATACCAGAATGCATCATGTAACTCTTTTCCATAGTACTATGTCCGTGCCAAAAATTGTGACATTCCAGGATTTTCCAGACGGATTAGTATAGAGGGGAAATGATCTTGGTATCCCTATTTATTAGATGTGTTTCCCCTAAAACTTGACATTCAAGGATACATTGGTTGGATTCTTTCAGCATGTCTAGCACAGGTTCGTGAATTTTCGAGAGTCTTCTCTTGGAAATAGGTATATATGAAGGTTCTTGTCATCATTAATAAGTTGAAGATTAGTTATCCTATTGTTTTTTTTTCCTTCAAGTTTTGCTAAGTTAAACTAAGGATCTTGAAACAAATGTGTAGCTTTATGTGCATGTGGTACCTTTCTTGGTATGATCTAGTTCAGATTTGTGGTTAGAAGTTAAAGTTAAATTTGAGTTTTAGGTGCAAGCTTACACTCGCTTCCCAAAGAGCATGTTTTAATGGCAAACTTTTATCAACAGACGAAGTGCAACATGTTGGCTGGAGCCACTGTGGCTGAGTCTGGGGGAGCATGGGCAAGGTCTCGGCTGTGTGGCGCAAGGGCGGCTTGTCTGCATACTGGTGATTGTGGATGCTTGTGATAGCAATGTCCCAATGCATAGGTGAACTTTTAGTGCTAGAGGCATCCTTTAGTTGCCATGATGTCTATGCCCTATAAGTAGTTGCATAACACATAATATACTCAATATAGTTCTACCCCTTGGTATGGAAGCCATTGGTGCTTTTCTTTTTGTTTAGCATGAATGCCATATAATTGTACATTGAGTTGACTATTCAGTTATTGCTAAACCACACTCCAGTGAATTCTGTAAATGAAAAGAAATGAAATGCATATATATAACTCCCTCGCTCACTATGCCATGATTGGAGAGTTCTGGTATCTCTGATTTGATTCAATTTCATGTAAAATAAATACTGAATGGGTTGTTTGACTTGGTTCTTATAGTGAGCAGCTTTGCTGCTTGCCGGTTTCCCTTCTCTGGTGACCCCCAGCTTCACCGGTGCCTCTGGTGTTGGAGCGAAGGGGAACTGGGATCTGGTGGCTGGTGTATATCATCTTCCTAGCATCCTACATCTAGGTTGGTTTGATTAGTTTCTAACTCGCACCAAGTTCGTTTGAGCTATTCAGCCAAATCAGCAATCATCTAGCAGTGTTTTTCTCTCGCTGTAAATCAGCGAACAGTATTTTCAGCCAAAATAAATCAGCGAAATGAACAGGCTGTCCATCTGTTGTAGATGGGGGCTTTTGGCTTGCACCCGATACTCTCCGAAGATTGCGCTGGTGCTGCTGCTCCGTATGGTGAGGATTTTACTTATGACTCGAAACTGAACCGGTGCTGATGAAGCTGTCTTTTTTCCTTTTTCTTTTTGAAAAAAAAATTGTGAACCGGTCTGTGACGGGTTCGTGTGAAGAACTGGTCTACCTCGCTGCGGAGCTGTTCCCGTTGAGCTTTCGGGCCATTCGTTTCTTTGCCAACAGATGCCAAGGACCCTGTATTCGCACGTCCATTTAACCCTCAATTCGTAGTTCTTTTTGAAATATAGCTCTGCGCATGCGAATTGTTTTGATATTTAGGTTTAGAATGGATTGATCTCATTTTCTAATTCTAAATGCATCTGTTCACTATTTAGGACACATGAAAAGACGTTACTGCCCCTCCCTCTAATCATCAGAAGTCACGCTCCGCCACTCGCATCCCCTTTCTCCGTATCGCGAGTCGCAGAGGCCGCGACTGCCCCGCCGCCCATCCGCTCGAGCTTCGCCGGCCAGCGCCCGCCATCGCCCTCCGTCAGCCAGCGCCTGCCACTGGCTGCGCCTCCTCCCGATCCCTGCCCGGCTCCTCTCGACGCCCGCCCCAGCCGGCCTGTAACTAGAGGCGGGAGCTGGAGCTGGCGGCGCTGCTCCGCTCCCTGGGCCTCCGCCCCGCCGCCGGGGATGAGATCCACGCGCTCACCGCCGCCATGGACGCCGACGGCAACGACACCGTCGAGTTCGACGAGCTCGCCTCCTCCCTCGCGCCGCTGCTCCTGGGGCCCTGCCGCCCCGCCGTAGCCGTCGACCACGCGCAGCTCGCCGAGGCCTTACACGCCTTCGACCGCGACGACAACGGGTTCATCTCCTCCGCCGCTGAGCTCGCGCGCTCCATGGCGCTCATGGGCCACCCCATCTGCTACGCCGAGCTCACCGACATAATGAAAGAGGTGTCACCAGCTTCCGGGAGTTCACCGCCATCATGGCCAAGTCCGCCGTCCGCTTCCTAGGCCTCGCTGCCTTTCGACTTCTGATTAGATGGAGATGCAATAACGTCTTTTCGCGTGACCTAAACAGTGAACATATGCATTTAGAATTAGAAAATGAGATGAATCATTCATGAGCCCAAATATCAAAACAATTCGCGTGTACATTGGTGGTTAAATGTTGAGGGGCACGTGAATACAAGGTTAAATATCAAAATTTCTCACAGATGCAGAAGTTGTTTATGGCTCGTCACCATTGGTTGAGCTGAGGCCTGAGGGTGATGGTGCTAGAGATGTATTTCCTCTATTGAATCGGCTGGGAATGTCAGACTCCTCTTGATGGGTTTGAGGCGCTGGTTCTTAAGGCATTCAAGTCTGTTTGGAACAAAGTAATTGAAAACATAGTAATGAGAGAAAATAAATGAATAGAAAAGGAATGTAGTGGTAAAATAGAGGAATGAAAAAAACATGAGAATTTTATAAGAGTGAGTGTTTGAAATGGAGGAATGAGATAGCAGAAGAATCTCATTTTGTTTAGACTAATGGTGTGCATGTTTTTGCTAAACTTGATAGCTTGAGATTAGCTTGGGTAGGTCATTAATTCAACAACGGAGCACTGAAGCGTAGATCATTGATCGAAGTTCTAGAGTTGGTGGATGACAAGAACACAAATGATGTGTATAAATAAAAAAATGTTTCCTTGACTCTTGCCTTTTTTTCTCACCGATGCTCATAGAAGTTCGTGTTGGCTAGCTCGGACAACAACGCATCATGTCATAGGAAGAATTCCTTTAGCTTAAGGATGTTTCCTTTTCCTTCAAAATGCTTGGATGATGAGACTTTCAACAGGAAAGGATATGCTCAATCCTATGCTCCAAACAAATGAACAGTACATGAAATGGAGGAAAAAGTCTACTTCATCTCCGCTACGAGGGGGACTGCTTAACCCCTCAACTATGAAACGGTCTATTCTACCCTCTGAACTTTCCAAAACCGGTCAAATTACCCCTCAGGCGGTTTTCAGACGGTATTGCTACACTAACCGCGGTCTTGCTACAGTGCCAGCGGTTTTGCCTTTTTCTTTTTTATTTATTTCGGTTGAACATTTGAAAAATCATAGTAAATCATAGAAAAATCATAAAATGAAAAATCTAATTTTGTTGGACTCCACATGAGTAGATCTACACAGTGAATATATAATATGGTATGCTTTAGTATAACAAAATTGGAGTCCAAATTACAGAAAAATAGATCAAAATCTATAGCAAAAACTTTGTACTAAAGCATATCATATTATATGTTATGTTCACTCTGTAGATCTACTTATGTGGAGTCCAACAAAATTGGATTTTTTATTTTATGATTTTTCTGTGATTTACTATGATCTTTCAAAGATTCAGCCGAAATAAATTAAAAAGGAAAAGGCAAAATGCTGGAACCGTAGCAAACCCGATGTTACTGTATCAGCCCCATGGTTACTGTAGCAATCCGCCGTTTCAAAACCGTCTGGGGAGTAATTTGCCCGATTTTATAAAGTTCAGAGGTAGAATAGACCGTTTTATAGTTGAGGGGCTAAGTAGTCCACCCTATAGTTAGGGGGTTGAAGTAGACTTTTTCCTATATTTTCCTTGAATTCTATGATCCAAACGGCCCGAGTGAGGCCCTCGAAGGATTTGGTAGGTCGGTAGCAGATGTTTGTTCAATAAATTCGATGCGCCATTTGGCTAGACAAAGCTGGAGTGAAGCTATTTTTTTATGTATTTGGAGGTGCTGACCTGGAAGAATGTTTTGGAGGTGCTGGTCTCTTAATATAAAACAGATTTACTTGACGGCAGTTGCCTGCTATCATGCAAAACCATCAGGCACCTCCCGATTCAAAAAAAAAAAAAAAATCAGGCACCTCCCTCCACCGTCCGATTTTTTCCTCCTCTTGTGTGTTCACTGTCCATCCAACCGTCCGTCCATCTGTCGGTCTTCTTCCTTGGCTTCTCCCTCCGATCCTTGGCTTCTCCCTCCGATCCCCGTTGCCCACCTGCCTTCATATTCAACGGCCAACGGGCTAGCTAGCTAGCTGTGCTTTGGTTCGCGCCATTGCCTTCGTTGCGATTCGCAAAGCGATGGGGGAGGGAGCGAGCAGGAGGCGGTGATCATGCTGGGAGCGAGTCCCAAGAGCAGGAAGGCGCGCCTGTGAATCTGGGGTCGACGAAGGAGGCGCCGGCAACTGTGGCCGCAGCCGGCGGCGGTGGAGGAGTGGTGACTGATGGATGAACTCCCCATCAGTCACCTGCTGAGGAGATATACTAATCTTTTGCGTGATCGAGGATAAAAGAAAGTAGCAGCTATCGCAGATTTATATTGTGACTTTTTCTCCTTTTTTTGCTTCCTCTTCTTTTTTCCTGGTGCAAAGCACGCAGCAGGATGAAAAATGAAATTCTGGCAGAGTGGTTACCCTGCAAACGCGGCGCGAAGATAGTTGACTCAATTTGGGCGCGGCATGCACCGGCCGTCTCTGCCCTTGCAATTTTTGATCACTTCTCCCCCGAGTCCTCGCGCGTCACCTCCCAAACTCCCGATCGCGCGCGAGCCCCGGCTGTCTCTCTCGGTGGCTGGGCCGTGCCGGGACGAGATGGGGGGTCACCAGCGCTCGCGCTCCGCCTCCGCGAGCTCCACGGCGACGCGGTCCGACATCACCGAGCTCGACTTCGCTGCGGTCGGCCTCGACTGCCCCTTCGGCCGCGTCGATGCACTCGGCCCCGTCGAGCTCCGCGAGACCGCGTACGAGATCTTCTTCATGTCCTGCCGCTCGTCCGGCCCGGCGGTATCCATCAGGGGCAGCGCGGCGGAAGGGGAGGTGTCGTCGCCCGTTGCCGGCGCTGGCGCGAGGAGTGGCACCGGGGGCGGCGTCATGGGCAGCCGAGTCAAGAAGGCGCTCGGACTCAGGGCAAGGCGGCTGTCGTCGGGGGCGCAGCCGATGATGGCCCGCACGCTGAGCCAGACGTCGGGCCCGGCGTCCCCTGGCCGCGTGCGGCGGCCGATGACGTCGGCGGAGATCATGCGGCAGCAGATGCGGGTCACCGACCAGAGTGACGCGCGCCTGCGCCGCACCCTCATGCGCACCGTCGTCGGTCAGGTCGGCGCCCATGGCGGCATTGATCGTTTTCGTCTACATCTTTTCCTTGACAAGTCTGGTTTGCACAGGTGGGCAGGAGGGCGGAGACGATCGTTCTCCCGCTGGAACTCCTCCGGCAGCTCAAGCCCGCAGAGTTCGCCGACGCCGAAGAGTACCACCAGTGGCAGTTCCGGCAGATCAAGCTCCTGGAGTCAGGACTCATCCTGCACCCTTCCCTCCCCCTCGACCGCCTCCACGCCGCCGTGCTCCGGTTCCGCGAGGTGATGCGCGCAACCGAGATCCGCGCCATCGACACCGGCAAGAACTCTGAAGTCATGCGCGCCCTCAGCAACGCCGTGCACGCGCTCTCGTGGCGCTCCGGCACCGCCGGTGCCGCTGTAGAATCATCCCACTGGGCCGACGGGTACCCGCTCAACGTGCTCCTCTACTGCTCCCTCCTCCAGACCATCTTTGACCTGAGGGAGTGCACCGTGGTGCTCGACGAGGTCGACGAGCTCCTAGAGCTCATCAAGAAGACGTGGCCGACGCTTGGCATCAACAGGATCCTGCACAACGTGTGCTTGGCGTGGGTCTTCTTCCAGCAGTACGTGATCACAGGGCAGGTGGAGCCGGACCTCGTCGCTGCGGCGCTCACCGTGCTCGTTGACGTGGCAGCCGACACCAAGCAGGGGAGCCGTGACCCGCTGTACGTCAAGGTGCTCCTGAGCGCGCTCGGTGGGATGCAGGAGTGGTCGGAGAAGCGCCTCCTGGACTACCACGACAGCTACGAGAAGGGCATCGGTGGCGCTGCGACGGAAGGCATGGAGATCCTGCTGTCCCTGGCGCTTGCCGCGGGCAAGATCATCGCTGACCGGGAAGGCGCCGGCGCCGGCGACGGGAACTTTGCTGGAGACCGCGTCGACTATTACGTCAGGTGTTCGATGAAGAGCGCCTTCACCAACGTAATAAGTTCATGTTTCTGCTGTATCATGGCAACTGCCGGCAACTGGTAGAGTATTCCTCTGTTCATCCATGACCATTTCGCTTTTGATCCGGTTGCAGATACTTGAGAACGGACTCGGCGAGGCTGACAGCGTGATCATCGACCGCGACAGCGACCCTGGGTCCGTCCTGATGCAGCTCGCCAGGGACACGGAGCAGCTGGCCATGTTCGAGCGCAGGAACTTCAGCCCGGTGCTGAGGCGGTGGCACCCCGCGCCAGTCGCGGTGGCCGCGGTCACCCTGCACGGCTGCTTCGGCGTCGTGCTGAGGCAGTACCTCGCCAAGGTGACCATCCTCACCGAGGAGCTCGTCCGCGTGCTCCACTCGGCGAGCAGGCTGGAGAAGGCCCTGGCGCAGATGACGGCTGAGGACGCGGCGGACTGCGACGACGGCCGGGCCAAGGCTGTGGTGGGCGACATGGAGCCCTTCGAGGTGGAGTCCGTCGTGATGGGACTGCTCAAGGTCTGGATGGACGACAAGCTTGGGCTTGCCAGGAACTGCCTCCTCAGAGCCAGAGACACTGAGGTACTCATACACTTGGACGGCAGAGCTCGAATTTTTTACTTACTGATCCCTGCTCTGCTGCGTGTTTTCGATCTAGAGCTGGATACCCAAGTCCAAGGAAGAACCGTTTGCCGGGTCCGCAATGGAGCTGATGAAGCTGGCTAGGTTGACCATCGATGAATTCTCCGAGATCCCAGCGAGTGCGAAAGACGAGGTGGTTCACGATCTCGTGGACGGCCTGGAGTCCATCTTCCAGGACTACATCTCCTTTGTGGCGTCTTGCGGTAAGCTTCAGGTTGTTCTGTACATCGAGTGCCAGAGAAGTTTGTTTCTTATTGGGACGTGGTTGATGCAATGGTACGACGACAGGTTCGAAACAGAACTACCTCCCTCCGCTGCCGCCGCTGACGAGGTGCAACCAGGACTCGGGCTTCTTCCGGCTCTGGAAGAAGGCGGCGCTGCCGACGTGCCAGGCGCCGGAGGGCAGCCCGCGCGGCGGCGGTTCGCACCACATCCCGCGGCCGTCCATCAGCCGGGGCACGCAGCGGCTCTACGTCCGCCTCAACACGCTCCACTACGTGCTCACCCACGTCGAGGCCCTCGACACCTCGCTGTCGTGCTCCTCGCCGTCCCACCTGGACCGCGCGCGCGCCGCGGCGCAGTCGTCGATCTCGACCATCGCCGAGGTCGCCGCGCACCGGCTCATCTTCCTGGACTCGCGCCACTCCTTCTACCAGGGCCTCTACGCCCGCAGCGTGGCCGACGCCCGCATCCGCCCCGCGCTCCGCCTGCTGAAGCAGAACCTGTCGTTCCTGGTGTCCGTGCTGGCGGACCGCGCGCAGCCCGTGGCGGTGCGGGAGGTGATGCGGGCCTCCTTCGAGGCCTTCCTCATGGTGCTCCTGGCGGGCGGCAACGAGCGGAGCTTCGCGCGCGCCGACCAGGCCACGGTGGAGGAGGACTTCCGGAGCCTGAAGCGCGCCTTCTCCACGTGCGGGGAAGGGCTGGTCCCCGAGGACGTGGTGGCGCGGGAGGCGGAGACGGCCGAGGCCGTCGTCGACCTCATGGCGCGCTCCACGGACTACCTCATCGACGCCTTCAGCGTCGCGACGTGCGACTCCATCGGTGGGGCCGGCGGCGCCGAGGACGACGGCGGCGGAGGAGGCGGGTGCACGCCGCTGCCGCCCACGACGCGGAGGTGGGACCCCGCCGACCCGAACACGATCCTCCGGGTGCTCTGCCACCGCGACGACGAGGCCGCCAACCAGTTCTTGAAGCGCACGTTCCAGCTCGCCAGGAGGCGGTGAGGCCACGGCCATAGCTTGGAGGAGCACTAGAGGGTGTGACAATGTGTGGTGTTGTCGCATTTTCTTGCTGAAAATCGCATAAAAACAGTGTTGCTCGCGTTCGAGGGGAAGGGAAGGCAGGCTGCGTCGCATGTTACACTTGTTTCTGTACGATGCAGCAGCAGAGAAGTTTTGCAGTTCAATCACCGGAACCGGATCAATCATCCTCCAAATTGAATTCGTGTGATTTTGCTTCAACGCTAGCCGTTCCGCAGAAGTTGGGAAGAGAGCTGCCGGAAGCTCCAAATACATACACCGAAAAATGCAAAAAGAAAATGGACAATAAAGGCCCTAAAGGGGCCGTAAATATTAGACTAGTTAGGTGGCCCGGAAACACAAAGGCCCATCAGCCCATTCGCTTCTAAATCCAGGTACATGGTAATACGCCATGGGCGTGGCTGGCGCCCAGACAGCCGGACGCTGGCCCTCCGTTCGGACGCTCGTGCCGCTGCCCTCCTCTCGAGTACCACGCCTGCCGACCCATGTCTCGCGGGTTGTGCTTGCCCGCAAGCATGTGGGGCCCGCTCGCGCCAGTGAGGTCGCCTCTGCCTTCCCGCACCTGACATCGAGGCGAGACAATAGAAAGGCGAGAAGGGAGAAGCAAAACTCGATCTAATTTTGAAACATCTAGATGCAACAAATTGCAACATATGTCTGAAAACAAATGAAACATGCGTCTCAAACACTTGCAAAAACACTTGAAAAAAACTAGAAACCATTATAAACATACACAACATTCAGATAAAACACTTGCATCATATGTGTGAAACATATGCAACATCCAAATAAATACACTTGCAACATACGTTGGGAAAAAACAGATGAAACATTAAGAACAGGAGCTTGCAACATACGTATACAACCATTGCAATATGTGCAACATTCTGATCTACTTTTGCAACATCCGTATGAAAACACTTGCAACATACCTCTGAAACATTTGAAACACTTGAAACAGACACTTGCAACATGCGTTTTCACCCTTTTTTCCGTACAACGCAGCGCAGAGCGGGGGACGACCGGTTCCGGCTAGCCGACAGTCGAGTATGGTGGCGCGGCCTGGCAGCAGCCAGTTGCGCCTGCCCCTGGCCTAGGCCTGGTTAGCGATGCTCCCATCTCCTGGGCCCCTGGCCTAGGTGCGGCGAAGGACGGAGCATGGCGGTGCGACGGGGGATGGAGGCGCTGCTTCACTTGCTGAGCACGCGCATGGAGCCTAGAGGCGAAGGCCGAGGCGCCGGCGACCGAGGTCTGGTGGCAGCTACAGTCGGTGGGGTGGCTGGCAGCGTACCTCACGCGGAGGATTCCTCCTCTCCGCGGGAGACGAAGGTGCCGTGGGAATGGGACACACCGTGGGGGATGACAGCAGCGGCGTGGGATGGAGGCAGCGGCACGGTGGATTGGGACAGTTGGACGGCCGCACGGCGCCATGAAGCCGCAACGCACGAGTGCGGAGTGGGAAGACGAGCTTTTCATGAGAATTTGATTTATTTTTTTGTGAGTGGCGTATGCGAGTGAGTGGAGTGAGTCGTCTGGCCTTCCGGACATGTTAATGGCAGCATTACCGCCGTACTATCAAGCAACATAATAACCATTATTAGTACCGGTCTCCACAATCTGAGCCGCCGAATGATGATCCAACGTCTCGCGTGGACGGAGTAACGTCACGTGCGTGCACGCGCGCACACACATCCGGGTCCTCTCGACCGCAAGCCTCCCGGGCCAGGCCCGGCGGCCGCTGGCGGCGGCCACCGTGGAGGAGGGGAGATGCCGTGCATCGACAGTTGCCCTCCTCAGCTTCCGTTTCCGGCATCTAGGGCGCCGTTCGTGGAATCCTTCGAGCCGTCTGCGCGGCCTTGCCTGCTCCGCCCGTCGCTGCCGTACACAGTAAGATGTTTTCGCTCTCGGCATTCTATGTTTTTTTTCCTGCTACAAGCGAGTTTGTTGTCTACTTCTATTAGCTTCACACTTCCTTCTTATGAGAAAACCCGAGAAGTACAGCAAGTTCCAATTCTGAAATTTGCTGTGGTAAGGAGAACAGAAAATGACGAAAATTTTAATGTGGAATTTGACAAGGATGAAACGGTAGGAATTTGGAGTCGCTATCAATGACCGCCTTCGCAGTACAGTTATTATGTGTTGCAAACCGAAATTAGATGGATGTACTGGCAAGCAGTTGATAAATGAGTAGGATTACAACACTGTGATAGGGTTTTCGAAGTTCCCCATTTCAACAATGTTGTTTGTATGATAAGATACCATAAATCCATCATTTCAATGATTACTATGCAGTGCTATAGTATCTTATAGGTTCTAGAAGAGCTTATGCGATGCTACTCCATTTCTGTGTCAGCAGAGCATATGTTGGTCATGGTTTTGCATTTTGTCTTGGGCAATATGGGGTCACTATTACTGAATATATTATGTCAAAAAAGTCGTTACATGCAATCTCTACTTTCTCTGGATCATGAACAAAATGAAGCATTGAACCGGATCTTTCATCCACATATCTACATGGGGAGTGAACAACATTTCCCATACCGGTTTCTTGTTGAAATATGCATTGATGCATGGAGAAATACGGATGCAGAATTAATTCATCATTGGTCTTTGAGCGTAGGGTGTGAATAAAGTAGTAAACAGCTAGCAGTAGATCAGAACACTTATATGCTACATCCCATCCCTGCTTATCAGAGATGGAATTTTTTTATCCTGCTTCCACAGAATGCTTTTACAAGAAAGGAGTTCATCTTAAATTTTAGATAGCAAAGGTCTTAAGTGATAAGAGGCAGAGCATGGAGAATAGAACATCAACATACTACTATGTCTGTAGCATAGTTCTCGTGAGCATATGACATAACTTTCAAGAACTTATTGCGCTGCCTTGCAATTGCAACCGGAGAATCAAACTTGAGCCACAGGGCGGAATCCATGCAGAAGAGCACCAGACCACACTTTCTCCATGTCTAGCACGATGTCCCCACACTCATGCTCGTTCCATCCCTCCAATGCATGAACCATTCCAGCAATGCGCCATGCACTCATGACCCTCCTTGGCAGCCAATTCTGCAAAGTTTTCAAATTGGTAGACCCAATGAAATCATGCATTAAAGTGCTTGCAGAGTTACAAGTTAAGTGGGACCTCGTTTACCTCACAGGAGTGCACATTCTGTAGTGTTTTAGGCACAGCCATTGCAGGAGTTATCGAGTAGGTGCAGGTGTCCTTGCGTGCCATTCTCGGTGGAAACTGTGAATATGGGATAAACTGGGTCCCTTTCCGTGCCTTAAACTGCTCAGAAGCATCTAGACCTTCCCCAATTAACCACACCTACAAAATTTGAGGCCAACAGCTGATGTTATTTGACAATTGGATTTGATGGCCATTTATATGATATCTCCTATCCATTTCTTAAGAAAATGTATGATAGTCAGAAGTTTTTTAACCTTTGCAGTAGCTGTCTTTGAAAACAAAAGGTTCTCAGCTGCATCTTCTGCCATGTTGGGCTTAAGGAAATGATAATCCTGCTTGTTGGTCATTACTACCTGAGCAATATGCGTTGGGATTACATATTAGTGCAAAGTTTATTTATGCAGGTGATTAGCATGAAGCAAATGTGCAATTTTTATTTCTTATTACCTTGATATTCTTCCTACACAATGCTGCAGCAACAGCACGAGCAACTTTTGAAATATTTCCTGCGAGAACAACTTGATCTGTGCCTTGAGGAACACTATTCATAACCACTGCAGCAGCTAAGCTGGTGCCATCTACCAGTCTTACCCCCAACTTTGGGTACTTCTGAAGATAAAGTTCTCCATTTCCATTGAGGTTATGTGCCTGTCGACAAATATATTATTGTTAATTATTATTTCTATTCTTCCGTCTGTTGCTAGTATAACTCATTACTTGCCTTGCATGTGGATGGTAATTACACTGAATGAGCACTATCATGAGCAAGCGAACAAATGATAAAGAGATTTCATGAGTTTGTGACTCAGATGAATGTGTGTTTAGACTTGAGATAACTATGAGACCATGCTATGCTATATATAGTTCATTAGCATGTAAGCACCATTGGAACAAGTGCCTATTTCCACCTTTCTGATAATTTTCTTATGGAAAATCATATGGCGCCCGTGGGGGCTGGTGCCCTCGTTAGCTAAAGGACTAAAATACCATGTTACAATGTTTGAAAAATCATGTATGTAGTACACCTAAAGTTAAGTGTAGCCGCAACAATTCAGATTCAGAAATGTCAGTGTCAGCACATGATGAACAATGCCTTGTTCATTCCTTGTCTATTTTGTTTCTTGGCATCTAAGATGAATTTCAAACTGAATTGTTGCGGCAATACTTAAACTTTATGTATTCTACATACATGATTTTTGAAACATTGCAACATGGTATTTTAGCTAACGAGGGCGCCAGCCCCCCTGGGCACCAAATCTGCACTCTTTTCTTATTGTTAGGTTTTGCCTATTTCACCGCATACAACTAAACCATTTTTGTCCAGTCACACTAATAATTTTCTTTCCATACTTCCAGACTAATAATGCATATTCATGCGACTTTCATATAAATGAGAGATCATCTTTTTGAGCTGTCTACTTCTAATAACCGAATAAATGGCATACCTGATTAAGGAGCCCGAGGCTAACAACTTTAGCTCCTTTCTTGTCAGCTTCACATATCGCCTTTTCAACCAGGCTATTGATTGCTTCCTTCTCCCAAGTCAATCCATACTGCAGAACAGAGAAAGTTGGTGATTCTGTTAGATTCCTTTCTGAAACAAGATGATTTGGTTGACACTGGCGATCCCACTCATTGTTATGAAAAATATCAAGCAGATATCGTATATTGAGTTAACCATGATTCTTACATGGAAACTGTATCTTGGGATGGCCCATGATTGCATTTTGAGTTTCTTCATGACGTTCCTCTCAACAGTAAATGAAGAACCATATGTCCATGTCAGAACCATGGAAAGCCATGACATGGGCCACATCATCCGCACATACCACTTGGAAGCGTAAGGTCTAGAAGCGTATTCTGCAAACCCAGGCCTCATATGATAGATGGAGTGCAGGCTAGTAAGATGGGTAAGATGAACCACATCTACTGTTTCTTCTTTGCCCTTGAGTGACTTCTCATACAACGTATCTGATGACTTGTCCATGGTGTTATATATGTAGTCATAGAATGGCATGAACAGGGAGTAGTTTGTCCTGAACTGAGTGTGGTGAAGAGAATGAAACCTAAGTCGCAAAAGTTTATTTATATACTCAGAACAACATATGGAATCATGGAAATAACTTAATTTACAAAATATAGTTTATTGAGTCAACCCAGCTTGCATTGCTTAACAAATCATATCAATTGTGGAGAGCAACAGTTATATGAGATACTTACGAGGGTGTGTACATGAGATACTTGAGAGGAGGGAACCATTTGAAGAGCCAATTGGGTACTAATTCAAAGTTGCAGTGACCCATGTTGTTCATGAAGTCGATGTAGACCAAGTAGATCTCAAATGCAAGAATGGAAGCAGTTCCATTCAAGGCGCACACAATTAATGGGATCCCGAACAGTAGTTCATATGCCACGAGCTCAGCAAATGGATGGATGACGGCTGCAAAAGAGAACAATATTTGATCTTAATATGCGCTAGTTGCTCCAAAGGGAATAAAAAAGCACCATTAGATGTGCATAAGAGGGCTGCCTGATAATTCTTGTAAGGAGATGATCTGTGATATATGATAACATCTCAAGGTTTAAGTTATCTTTATTGTTGCAGTCTTTCTGCTTTCTAAGGTCAGGGATTATGTATCTTGCTTGGAGAAGGATCATGAACCAGGTTAGGTATATTCCCTCAGAAATCTGTCGATCTCTAAGTCTGACAATGTTTTTATTTGCCATGTGGATCGCTCTAGTCTCTTGTTTGTATGCCGCAGAAGTATCTCTCTGTTTTTGCATTTCTTTGAGGTGTAGATGCATGCTGTAAGTATGACCTTGTTTGAATTACAGCTTTTCTGCATCAGTTTATCTTACTGCCTATGGAAACCAATGGAGATGGGAAGAAGAAAACAGGCTATTATTCATTATTATCTATTAAATTGTGAGTTCTTGTGACATAATTTCCATGGCTAAGGCATGTCTAGTGCAAGTACTTTTCTCTGTTTTTGCACCTTTGAATGAGTGCCATAATAATTAGTTTGCAAAACTTCTCTGCCCTTAATTCTGGTTTACCTACTTTCTCTTCCTCTCGTAACCTCCCTGGGTTACATGTGAATTACTCAACTGTTTCCCTTCGAAGTTTCATCTCTGATAGTTTGAATACTCAGAAGTACTATTAGTTTGGTACTTCTTTTTAAAGAATCATCTTTATTCAGATGCTGTCACTATGCTGGCTACAAAGACCAACATGAGTTCTCCAATCAGGGCGCCTGTACATATGGTTGAATTCACTATGCCTACAGCTGTTGAAGCCTAGCTGCATGCAGAGCTCTGCAACTATACTGAAGGTACACACAACACTCCCAGCTCAGCCATATATACGCTCTATGTTTCTAGATTTTACATGAGAACTAAGAAGCTTCTCTTATATTTCTTTTTTTATAAAAGAAATGAACTCCCATTTTACGAGTGAAGATATTGTTTTACAATCTTTTTTTATTGGAATCAAGACTTTGACAATTACATCAGAAAGCGATGATGTCTCTAGAACAGCTTTTAAGAATATTGATTTCCTTGCTGCACTAGAGGTTGGTTTTGAGTGTAAAGAAAAGATATAACCACGTACGGATTGTGGAACTGTACTGTGGGGGTTCTATCTGTCCGATGGAGATAGTGATTCGGCGGTAATAAGTACGTGTACGTGGTGACCGGCAATGAACGCGATCATGTCTGGATTCTGTTCGGTTGTGGAAGCCGTAGGCATGCAGCAACTGTGCAGCATGGCTTTCGCATGGTCCCGGATTTGCTCGTCCTTAATCGGCCAGTGATGAAAATAAAGAACGAACTTAGCAACCTCATGCATGCAACTCTGGATGTCGATGTCCGGGACCATGCCAAAGCCATGTTAAGCTCCTAGACCTAGACTCTTTAAAAACTGTCTACAGGACAGTGTTTTTTCATAAAATGTTCTGTACGACACGGAAAAAAACACTTTGCTGTAGTAAAAAGAATACAATTGTACGTAGTACCAAGTTAAATCATTTTGAGTTTGACTAAGTTTATATTTATGAAAAAACTACCATACCAAATAAGTGTCATTAGATTTGTCATGTAATAATATATTTTAATAGTTTATTTATTTATTTATTTAATGTTGTAAGGCTCCATTTGACAAAGCTTCTCTATTCGGTAAAGCTTCTCCGTTTGGAGCTGTTTTATGTCGGTCAGCCTGGCTAAGGATGCGTCCTTTTCAGGATGGAAGTGGTATAAAGTTTGTAAGTCAAAAATAGAATAGTTTTAACGTTCTTTCAGAATGTAAATAAGATAATTCACTCGATCGAACACCGTACGTGTACTCATCTTGGATCAAGTTGGAGCTGGAGCTAGCTCTACCAAGGAAAAGGAACATACTAGAGACGAATCCAGGCAGAGTCTGCCACCAGCAAATTTGCCAGCTTGCATATGCATGATTACTGACAGCAAATTTGCCGGCGTATTGAAATTTGAAAGTGAAGGGGGGGGGGGGGGGGGGGGGGGTGGCTGGCTTGTAGTTGTAGCTTACAGGTGATTGGCTCGGTGACGATGGAGGCGTGGTGGTGGGAGTGGTATCGGGTGTAGAGGAAGTGGTGGTGCAGCGCGCGGTGGAGCCAGTAGTAGATGAGCTCCACGGGGCCGGCGTGCAGCAGCGCGATGAGCACGGCGCCGTCCGTGCGCCACAGCGGCAGGTGCTGCCCGCCGGGCAGGTACATGGAGCCCAGGTACAGGAGGATGCCGCTGAGGAGGATCTGGTCGTCCCAGTTGCGCTCGCGGTCCACCTGCTCGAACTCGATGCCCCGGTCCACGATCTGCCGCCGGCTGCGCGCGTTCTGGAGCCGGGACACGGTGATCCACACCTGGTTGTGCAGCATCCGGAGGAGCAGCGACGGGAAGATGGCGATGTACCCCAGGTCCGCCGCCTTCCACCCCTTGGTCGCCGCGAGGTAGACGCCGTGCGCCACCCATGGCGCCAGCAGCAGGTACTGCATGCACAGCATCGTCAACAACGTGCATGATGCACAAGCAAGCGTCAGCCAGCATGCATGACACTGCTCGATCTCTTAGTTAACTGTATTTCTAGAAGTAAAAAAAGAGAGTATATAGAAAATGAGGCACTCCTTCTCAATGAAATACGCGTGAAGTCATGTTCTTGAAAAAAAGAAAAAGAAAACGAAACGCGTCGTCCTTCCATGCTCATGAGTCGGCCGGAACTACCTTGAAGTTGCCGAGCTTCTTCCATGGCCACTCGGTGAAGAGGCCGGGGTTCGTCGCCATTGCGAGCTACCACTGCTTCCTTGTGATTTGTGAACTAGTCCCAGCCACCAGTGAACTGAACTGTACGTCGTCCCTGGACAAGCTCAATTTATAGAGCTGCTCGCGCCTGTGTATATGGGGAGATAACGGTACCCTGCTGGAAAGTACAATAACTACTACCACACCCTCATAACCTCTCATCAATTCTCTCTTGCATGCCCTTTAGGCCTGTTTGATCACTGGACTAAAGTTTAGTTCGTCGTTGGATTATAAACTAAACATGTACTGCTAATTATAAATTCTTATTTTATGTGAGTTCTACTCATCAATTAGCCTCTGTTAGTTTTTGTTAGACCACGATTAGTTTATGTTTAGACTTACTACTTTGCATCCAAATATGAACTAAAGATTAGTTTAGTCCATCCACACACCCCTTAATCTAATGAGTCAGGAAAAAAAAAAGCGCGCGCACACACAGAGAATTCAGTCTTATCATATCAGTACAATCATTCGACTTCATTAGGTTGGCAACGACTGTGTGTGGTGATGAGGTGTGTGTGCTACGTGTCCTACCTTTGTGACGTGTCCGCCAGACAAAATAACGCCAAAGACTTGCACTGCACACTGCAGTGTCATTGACGTCCGAGCTTTGAGGTTTTGGTGCGGTAGGACCAGTGGGGGGAGAGGGGCCATGAGTATAGTTGGCCAACGGGCCGGTCCGGATCGGCATGGCACGAGCACGGGCTAGGCACGGCCCGCAGGGTGTCGGGCAGGCACAACACGCCATGCCTCCCGGGCTGTGCCCCACTGTGCCCCGTGCCTGGCCTTTGGCCCAAGCACGGCACTACGGGCCGACATCTGTGCCGTGCCGGCCCACAAAGCACGGCCAATTCCGCGCCCGTGCCAACCCACAGCCCGTTTCCCTTAAAACATCTCAAACTACTTCTCTCATCCAACACTTCATTTTCACAATCACATTTCTGAATCAGTCACTCACAATCATAATTCATTCACATTTCATTATTTCATAGTGACAATGAACAAGTCATTAGTACCAGCCATGGAGCCCTCGTGCAGAGGCCTCTCTAGCACCGTTCCTCAACGGTGTGCGGGGCAGCCTTAGTCGCTCTATGCCGCAGCTAGAGGACGACGCATCAGCCACCGACCTGCACAAAGATGGAAGAGGAAAAGAACAGATCAAATCAGAATCAGAATACATGGAAGAGTAGGGTTAGGGTTAGGGTTAAGGTTGTACATATACAATCGGAGCCCGACGCCGGAGAAGGCGACCCAAACAACACGACACACCGGTTAGAAGGACGACGAGCGGTGGAGGAGGGACAGATGGGGACACGAACTCACATAATCATCGAGATCAAGAGGGGAGATAGGGAGAAGGCGAAAAGAGAGGCGCAGAGGGAAGGGATCATGTAGGAGGAGTATGGAGGGGCTTGCCGGCGGCAGGCGGATTGAGGTCACCGGAGTCGGGGAGGTCGGACGCCACCAGCATAAGAGACAACAAGGCGAGAGCGGAGTGGCGGAGTGGAGTGGATGGAAATGAATTAGGGTTCGCGATGAGGGGGAGGGGGCGCCGCGGCCTCGCGGTTATATATGAGGGGGAGGGGGCGGTGTGGAGGCGTTGGCCAACGAGCAGTTGGGGCTGGGCCGGCTAGCAGCCCACGCGTTGCCGTGGGGGACGCTGGGATAGGGGGTGGCCGGGCCATTGGCGGGCCGGCCGTTGTAGGCCGAGTCATGCCGTGCCAGCCCACGGGCTTGAGTGGCGGCCTAGGCACGGCCTGCACCCCTGGGCCGGGCTGGCCTGGGCCCGCTGACTATCGGGTCGTGCTGTGCTTGGGCTAGGCCAAACTTGCGGGCTTCGTGCCGAGTCGCCGTGCCTCGGGCTACATGGACAATTATAGCCGATGAGCATCCATGTGTGTGTGAGAGAGAGCTGCCATGAGATGTGTGTGACATATCCATGTGAATGGATGTATAGCACGTCCAGAGGACATACAACTAGTCGGCAAAAAAAAAGGCTTCGAGGTGAGGTGAAAATGAATTGCAGCTATATATTCACCGATCATAATGCATTGTGCGCTATGGTAAAAGTTAACGAAGGTAGCAGTTGTTCTTTTTTGAGGACCGATCAGGAGCATTTCTTTTTTCATACGACCTCTCACTTTTTTAATTATAAAAATAACAGACCCCTTGACTCTGAGAGCAGTAGTAGTGATTCAGAGACGTCGTAGCAAGGCCTCCTTTAGTTCCTAACTTTGGACGTGTAAAGGCAAAAATATACTGTAGCGTTACTATAACATTTCGTTTGTATTTAATAAAAATTGTCATTAAGCTCAAAATATTTGTCTCGCAAAGTACAACAAAATTATGTAATTAGTTTTTAATTTCATCTATATTTAATACTCCATACATATGTCGATATTTTGATGTGATGAGAATTTTTTTTTACGTAATGTCAAATTCTGGATTAACTAAAAGGCCCAGCTCCAGTGAGATCGTGCAGGAGTAGTTGCGACGCAATGACAGGTCTTTATCCCCGCCCCAGCACGGGACTACGGGAGAGAGACAGGGATGGCCTCTTTTCGCTGCGCCGTCCAACGTACTAAAATTCACTGGTCTGTGGAAACACCATAAATGAACAAGAGAAATAGTACTATCAGATGAAAAAGAAAGTACATCTCGTCCTCTAATTCCGACACGACACGCAATCAGCAACCGTGACTCTGAGCGCTTAGGTGTTGTTTAGATGCTAAAATTTTTTTGAAAAAAAATTCTATAGCAATTTCGTTGTTATTTGACAAAATTTGTTCAATTATAGACTTAAAAGATTCGTCTCGACACTTACAGACAAACTGTACAATTAGTTATTTTTCACCTGCATTTAATGCTCCATGTGTCAGAGATTCGACTGTGCAAAATTTTTTGAATTTTTTTGAACTAAACGTAGCCTTACATTACCGCCACGTATATCATGCATCGTCACAAAGCAGGTGTCAGATTCTGCGTACGCGGACTTCCTTCGATGCGAGTTTGTCCAATCAATGACCTGCACTTGTTCTGTATTACTGTATGGTGCAGCAGCTAAGACAGCAATGATCGATGCGCTGGAAACGGTGGTGTCACAAAGCAATCAGCGTGTTCGGCTGCCCTTAGCCGCCTCCAACAGCTATAAGTACGGTATTAGTTGGACAGCTTTCAGGTATGTGTCAAATTAATGAACCTTCAATGGCTAGTGGCATGTTGTTTGTCCTACGTTGCTTGCCCATCAGCATCTCGGCTAAGGCCTCGTTTAGTTCCGAAAAGTTTTTAGCGAAAATATCAAATCGGATATTTTATGTGATGTTGGAAAGGATTTTCGGATATTAACAAAAAAAAATTAATTGCACAACTAGCCTGAAAACAGTGAGACAAATTTATTAAGACTAATTAATCCGACATTAGCAAAAGTGTTACTGTAGCACTTTAGTGCCAAATCACGGACTAATTGGGAGACGAATTTTATGTGATGTTGCTCGTTAACTCTTGCGTGTTAAGAGCGAATAAAGTCTTTCAAAATACGTTTAGTGGATCGATCTTTCTTCTCCAGCACGTCTTTATCTTTTTTCGCAATCAATATTCCTTGTTTCTCATCTTAAGTTCTCATTGGGAGTCTCCTAAAATCTTTTCTTTATAACATAAATTATTCCTTTCAGTTTCTCATGTGTCAATCAATCTCAGTGAACTCTTCAGGAATTGTTCTGGCTTTTTCTGGATCTAGTTCACGCTTTTCTGCGAGCGTTATCTAATTTTTAGATGCTCCAAAATATCTTTTTATGAGCTCCAAATACTTTATTTTGGTTCCTTATGTTCCATAATATCTCTGAAAATTTTTTCTAAATTTTTAGAGCTTTCAGAGTATTTTTCGTGGCTTAAATAATAATTTTAAAATTTTTTTGGAATTATTTTATCCATAAAATTAATTAATTCCGAAAATAAATAAATAAATAAATATCTCATTTTTCTCAACGCTCAAAGTCTATGTGCAATAATCATAAAGGCCTATGTCTTTATTTACTAATAGGCCTTAATGTCTATTTAGGCCTATTAGTGGAGATGGACGGTGCAACATCAATTAGTACTATATTGCTAATTTATGTGAAGGTGGAAAGTTTATTCTCCCTATAAGTATGTACCTGTCCTATGGGCAAAGTACACCAAAACTATCGTAAGAGAAGCCCCCTAGTTTAGAAAATCTCTCGTGTATTTAATTAGATATTTCTCCTCCTTCTTGTGTCGCCCCCAGGCCGAGGCTCTTCAGATGGATGGAGGTAGAAGATGAAGTATTTGCGGTTCTGCCACCGGTTTGTAATATCTTTGTCATTTCTTCGTTTTAATTTCGTTTTGCTCCGTTTCAGTTGCGTTAGTTTCGTATAGTTGCGCTCTACGTAGTAGTGCTGACGTATATCGTCTCACCCAATTATGAATTTATTGATTTACGTGCAATATTTATTTAATGTATTTTTAATTAAAAGCAACCTAGTGTAGTAACTCGTTCTTGTGATTTTACGATCATGCCAACCGAAGCTACATGCTATCGGCGTAGACATGTTACATGCTAGTCATATATAAATTAAATATTAATTTAATTGACATGCACTTAGTTCTATGATTAAAAACAATTTAGGTTTGTAAATCCGTTCTTGTTGCGATAGTTTCGTAGCATCGCGCTCTATACAGTAGCGATAGTTTTTGTGATGTCACTCAAGTATGAATTTATCTATTTAAATGTAACTTGATTAATATCTATTTAACAGCTTTCTAACTAAAAGCAACATAGGGGTATAATTTCGTTCTTGTTGCTTCGTGACTATGCTGGCGTAAGAGACGCATTAGCAACGTTGTTTACCATGTCACGTTATATGTTTACAAATTAAATTATGTTTATTTGATTAATGTTTATGTCATGTTCTTTTAAATTAGAAGCGACTTAGGTTCATACATAGAACATTCTTAAATAAATGTTAACTTAATTACTATTAACTTAAATGTTTCTTAATCATAATTAGTTTAGTTAAACATGAAGCATGTAGTTAATTTAACTAATATTTATCTACTGTCTTATCAAATTAAAAGTAACTTTGGTTTATAATTTATCTTTTATAAATAATCAAATGCTATCATGATTAATAAGAACTTAAGTGTTTCTTAAATAGAACTTGTTTAGTTTATGCAAGAAACATATAATGATTCGATTAGCTATTATCACGTTCTTTATGCTTTCTAATTTATACATGTTTAAATGACTTAAACACTAAATAAATATTCATAAATAAAATATGAATAAGGTTAGCTTTATCTTTTATAATTCAATGTAAATTAGTTAATTCAACTTAGGATAGTTCTCTAAAATGTCCATTACCTTGACATCAGTAGCAAGTGTTTATGCATGTTTAATTAACGTCAGCCCATAGATCACCTTGTCTATCTATTATTAATTGATCAAAAAATATGCTGATGTCGTTCGTTGTCATTCATAACCATAAATCATATCATCTTGGAGCTGCTTAGGTTGTCTTTTTAGTCCGTACTCATATATCTCTGTCATTGCCTTCAACTTCCGTATCTTAATCGCTTTAGCCTTGCCTGAATTGACGTAGTCTACTGTACATATGCCGACGACGTTTAACATGCTACATGTGTTCTAAATTTTAATTTAAACATTAATTTTAACTAATTTATGTTTGCACTGCTTATCAAATTAGAAACAATATAGGTTTATACTCCTATGTTTATATATATAAACTTTAACATTATCTAAGTTCTATCACCTTAATTCATTAACTAAAATAAATCAAACGTATAGTTTGTCTTCTCTAAGTTGTTGTAAACTCCTCGATAGTCGTGTGTCCTCTTTGATGGTAGCTCTGTTATCCATCGTTCTTGCGTTTTTGCGATCGTAGCAACGTATCGTATTGTTTAGTACGTTCTCTTTTAAAGTGTCTCGTTTGTTTGGTGTGTTGTTCTTAGTTGTGTTTGTTGTCTGTTTGTTCTACTTGATTGCTACGAGTAGAAGAAGTTTGGTTAATTAGCACTGAAGACGAGGAGCTGAGGACCGTCAGTCGAAGCAAAAGGACTTGAGACCAGAAGATAGCAACTGGAGATTCTAAGCAGCTAACTTTGGGAAAAGGCAAGTATAACATGGGATTTTCTTGTTGTCCTATTCACTTTAATCACATAAAATCATATTGAATGTGTCTGTATTGAATTGCCATTAAGGAATTTCCTAGTTTTTGATCTATACCTTGTCACCTATGGGATTTTGCATTGGGTAGCTTTTGCTAGCGCTGAACATAAACTATGATCTTGTAATATGATTAATGGAATATGCAACAACACTAAAAGATGTCATTTTGATTACTGTTTAAAGAGGGCTAGAGCATGATGCTATTTTTCTTGGTGCTCTAGTTTCTCTCCATAAGGACTCATCTATAAGCGAACATCCGAGACTTACAGTATAACTGTGTGGGCTATATGGCTCTGGCTTTAGTCAAGTATGAGGACCTTTTCTAGCTTGTTAGTGGTAACCTTCATGGCATAAGAATGGCTTGATGAATCGGGTATAGTGCGGCCTATGTCCTTATGTGTATAGGCTGCGCGTCATTGTGCCATTTGGAAGGGGACTCTACATCTGTTTGCTGAGTGAATCTAATGGCCCTAACTTGTTAGACGAACCTTTGAAAGACTTCATAGTGAACCCTGCCGACCTTCCTTAGTAGTGGGTCAAGAGGCTAATCACCTCGGGCGAAAGGGTAAATCATGACTCACAGTGAAAGTGTACAACCTCTGCAGAGTGTAAAACTGTTATAACAGCCGTGCTCACGGTCACGAGTGGCCTTGGACCCTTATGGAATAGATGATCACTAATGACTATAAATGTATTTTTGCTATTCATTATTCATCTTTACATTGATCATATGTTTATTGTGGGATAAATGAAAACCTGATGCTACTCATATGATAAAACTGTAATAATTAAAAGCTAAATGCAGTAAACCAGTGTCTATCTTTTTGAGCCTCATGAACCCCATGTTATATTTGTTGAGTACGACATGTGCTCACCCTTGCTATTTCCCTACACTCCAGTGTGTAGTGAGGTGCTGCTTAGAAGAAGGATGAAAGTGCAGTGGAGTTTTCAGAAGTCTTTTCGAAGTGCTTGGCATACGAAGCCCCCAGTCAACCGTCCCTGAGAAGAATAGAGCCCGAGCAGAAGCTTAGCCACCGTTCTGTGATACTCTGATAGTTGTAAGTGTTAATATAGTAAGTATTTCACTTTATATAAATATTGTTTTGATATCTCTATTGTGTTGTTGTATGTGTGGACTTCCTGGGCACACATATAACGAGTGCTTGGTCTTCTTTGGAAAACCGGGCGTGACATCTTTCTAGTGGACAAGAGTGATGTGTTTGCAACTTTCAAATCATTTGTCAAGAGCATTCACAATGAGTTTAAAACAACCATCAAGAGAGTTAGAAGTGACAATGGTAGTGAGTTCAAAAACACTAGAATTGATGAGTTGTGTCATGATTTTAGAATTAGACATTAATTCTTGGCCAAATACACTCCACAAACAAATGGTCTTATTGAGAGGAAGACTAGAACACTCATTGATATGGCAAGGTCTATGCTTAGTGAGTACAATGTGAGTCAATCTTTTTGGACCGAAGCAATCAACACCACTTGCTACTACATCAACCGACTGTATTGTCATCCATTGAAAGAGAAGACACCATATGAGCTCTTGAATGGTAGAAAGCTCAACATTGCATATTTTCAGGTCTTTGGTTACAAAGTTATATCTTAAAGAAAAGCATTAGATTAGGCAAGTTTAAAAAGAAGTGTAATGATGGATTCTTACTTAGATACTCAACCACAAGCAAAGCATATAGAGTTTAGAATTTGACAAATAGTACTCTTGAAGAGGTACATGATGTTGAATTTGATGAAACCAAGGGTTCCCAAGATGAGAATGATAATCTTAATGATGTTAGAAGCATTCAACTTTCAAATGCCATGAAGAACATGGATGTTGGTGAATTGAGGCCTAGGTAAGTGAGTGATGAAGAAGATGATCAAGTGCAAATGCTCTATAACTCAAATATGCAAGTTGACACTAATTAAGCAAGTACAAGTGGCTCTCATGACAATATGTAAGATCAACAAGTGGTTAGTACATCAACTCAACCCAATGATCAAATAAGTGTAAGCAATCAAGTTCCAATACTTCAACCAACCAATATTGCAAGGGATCATCCATTAGACACTATAATTGGAGATATTTCTAGAGGTGTACAAACATGATCAAGATTGGCTTCATTTTGTGAGCATTTCTCATTTGTATCATTCATTGAACCAAAGAAGATTGAAGAAGCATTGAGAGATGTTGATTGGGTAAATGCTATGCATGAAGAATGGAACAACTTCACAAGAAATCAAGTATGAAAATTACTTGAGAGACCAAAGAACCATAATGTGATTAGAACCAAATGGGTCTTTAGAAACAAGCAAGATCAAGATGGAATAGTAGTAAGGAACAAAACAAGATTGGTAGCATAAGGTTACACTCAAGTTGAAGGTCTTGACTTTGGAGAAACATATGTCTCGGTTGCTAGATTGAAAGCAATTAGAATCTTGCTAGCTTATGTTTGTGCCCACAACATCAAGCTCTATCAAATGGATGTCAAGAGTGTATTTCTCAATGGCTACATCAATGAAGAAGTATATGTTGAGCAACCACCTGGTTTTAAAGATGACAAGAAACCCAACCATGTGTACAAGTTGAAGAAGGCATTGTATGGTTTGAAGCAACCACCTAGAGCATGGTATGAGAGATTGAAAGATTTCTTACTCTCTAAAGGGTTCAAAATGGGCAAGGTTGGTACAACTCTTTTCACTAAGAATATTGGCCAAGACTTGTTTATATTGTAAATCTATGTTTATGATATCATATTTAGATCAATCAATTAAGATTTTTGTGAAGAGTTTGGAAAGATGATGGCTAATGAGTTTGAGATGTCCATGATTGGAAAGTTAAGTTACTTCCTTGATCTTCAAATCAAGCAATTGAGGAATGGTATATTTGTGAGTCAAGGCAAGTACATCAAAGACATGCTCAAGAAATTTGGCATGATTGATAGCAAAGCCATTAATACATCAATGGAAACAAATGGCAATTTGGATAGTGATGCAAGTAGCAACATGGTGGATGAAAAGTTGTATCAGTCTATAATTGGAAATCTACTCCATGTGACTGCATCAAGGTCGGATGTCATGTTTAGTGTGTGCATGTGTGCAAGATTTCAAGTCTCTCCAAGAGAAAGTCATTTGAAGACTACAAAGATAATATTAAGGTACTTGAAGCATACACAAAATGCTAGTTTATGGTATCCCAAAGGAGTAAAGAGCTAATTGGATATTCTGATTCAGATTATGCGGGATGTAAAATTGAGAGAAGAAACACATCGGGCACATGTCAACTATTAGGAATCACTTATTTCATGGTCATCGAAAAAGTAAAATAGTGTTGCATTATCAACCACCGAAGCCGAATACATAGCCACCAGTAGTTGTTGTGCACAAATTCTTTGGATGAAGGCCACATTGAATGACTTTGGAATCGAGTTCAAGAATGTGCCATTGCTATGTGACAATGAGAGTGCCATCAAGCTAACCAACAATTCGGTTCAACATATAAGAACAAAGCATATTGATGTCCGTCACCATTTCATTAAAGATCATCAATAAAAGAGGACATTTGTATTGAGAGCGTGGACACCGAAGATCAACTTGCTAATGTATTCACCAAGCCATTGGATGAAAAAAGGTATTGTAAGCTAAGAAATGAGTTGAACATATTGGATTTCTCAAATATGTGTTGATGCATCCCCACCTATATGACATGCCTCTCCTTTGAGCTACCAAGGTAAAAGTTGATTGGCATGACATACATACTTTACTAAGGACATGTTTAGTGCATCTAGTCATTCCTCATGTCTTATAGGCACATTCATAAAAATCAAATGAATTTGATGTTTGTATGGTACCACTATTGCTTTTATGTTTGACTTGATCTAGTGGTAGCGTATGACATATTTGTGGGTGTGGGAACCTAGTATTTGATCTAGAAAAATAAGCTATAAGTGTTTAGCTCAACATGGTACAAGATAACCCTTATTTGGAGGTGTGAAGAAGCTTGTCCTTAGATCAAACTGAGTTAAATTGCTTAAGCAAGTGCTCTAGATTGAACCAAATTTGGAAAAATGATCCTCACCCTATTGATTGACATTAAACTATCTAAAATTGAACCTTTGTGGTCATTGATGACAAAGGGGGAGAAATTGCACAGAGATAGTAAAAAGATGACAAAGGGGGAAACTGACATAGAGGGAGAAATATGATAAAGGAAGGAGTTCAATTAAAATTTTAAGCACATAAGGGGAGCAAGCTCATGAACTTGAATGATGCATTTGAATGTGCATTCTTATATGCTTGCTTGCATTTGTCAAGTTTAAATTCAATTGACATGCTTGTGTGGTGTATGCTAGTTGTAGGATTGAATGATGAAATGAGAAACTAGCATGCATAGGTTTGGTAACTAGACTTGTATTTATCTTGTAAAAACTAGACCCTTGCTTATAACATTGATCTCACGGGGTTTTCTAGTTTTTGTGTATGTCTAGTTATTAATGGTGCTAAGGATGGTATATTTGGTGCACTCCGATTGGTATCACGCTTCAAAGGTCTATCTCTTATACCTTAGCACCATTTGGTAGACATTGCATCCTATATTTCTTATCTAAGCATATGTGCAATCTTTAATCCAAACTCTTAGCACATATATAGAGGGAGCAATGCTACCAATTCAGGTTCATGAAACTTGTCCATATCCTTTTACAAATGGTAAATATGCTTGGGCAAGCAATATGAATTCAAAATGATTTCAATTCATATCTTTGTGATAGGGTTGTCATCAATTACCAAAAAGGGAGAGATTGAATGCTCTTGTTTGGTTTTGGTGAATTGATGAAACTCTAAGTGCTAATCTAGTTTATCAAAGTGTTCCAAGTGGTGAAGCAATGGTGAAGATCATGATGATGGTCTGATGACCATGACGATCAAGTGCTTGGACTTGGAAAACAAGAAAGAGAAAAAACAAAAAGCTCAAGGCAAAGGTGAAATTTGATAGGAGCTTTTTGGTTTGCACTCAAGACACCATAGTGGGTGTGAGTGATTTAGGATTGATAGCCATACTATTAAGAGGGGTAGAACTCGTATCGAAATGCGGTTTTCAAAGTGCACTAGATGCTCTAACTCATTACATATGCATTTAGGATCCAGTGGAGTGCTAACACCCTTGAAAATATTTGTGAAAATATACTAACACACATGCACAAGGTGGTACACTTGGTGGTTGGCACATTTGAGCAAGGGTGGTGAAGTTTGGTGAAGTTTGGAGTTGAGGAGACGCTATTTCTTGTGACCAGACGTAGGATCGGACGCTATACCTGCGCGTTCGGTCACCATGAAACGTGAGCGGACTTAGAAGAGGTGAGTGATCGGACTCTGCTGAACATTGTTCAGCGTTCGGTCATGCTGATGTGGCATGCAGCTGTGGTGACTGAGAGGATCGGATGCTGACCAGTGTTCGGTCATGACCCACCTGACATGTTCGGTCGCAGAAAATCGGCTCTGGTGCCTTACTAGAGTCGATCTGACACAGAGGCAAGCATCTTTAGGTGTTTGCAGCGGTGCGTCCGGTCAGGCCTTGACTGTGGCAAGTGAACTAGTGATTGGGGCGTCCGGTCTGCTAAGGGGCACATCCGGTCATCACTAACTTGAGCGCGTGATCGAGTTGATCGTTGAGATCGTGGGGTCGACGTCAAACACTAAGGGACACATGGCACCAGCCGGGTGACCGAACGCTGGTGGCATGTGTCCGATCGATCTGATCAACGCGTCTGGTCACCCCGAGTGAAGTTGCAGTGAGAGCCCAATGGATCTATTTTGTGGAGGCTTCTATTTAAGCCCCATGGCCTACTCAAGCTCATTGTCTTGGCCATTTGCATTGACATAGCAACCTTGTGAGCTTAGCCAAAGTCCTCTCACTCATCTCCATCATTGATTCATCATCTTTGTGATATTGAGAGAGAATCCAAGTGGATTGCTTGAGCGTTTACATCTAGAGGCACTTGGTGATTGTGTTTCACTGCGAGATTCGCTTGTTACTCTTAGTGATTGCTGTCATCTAGATGGCTTGGAGCAGCGAGGATCGTCAAGTGGAGGAAGGTGCTTGTCTCCGGCTCCGATCGTGGTGATTGTGAGGGGTTCTTGACGTTTTCTCGGTGGAGAGCCAAAAGATACTCTAGTGAATTACTCATGGCTTATGTAATCCTTATCTTATGTTGGTTGTGCGGCACCCTATTGAGGGTTTGGCGTGTGATGTCAATTAACGCATGAACCTCCGAGTGAATTGCCACAACGAGGACTAGCTTGCCGGTAAGCAAGTGAACCTCGGTAAAAAAATCTTATGTCATCTTGTCTCCGAGGTTTTCACTGGATTTCATTGTAATTGATTGGCTCCATATTGTGATCGGCACACACCTTGACACGTTGGTACAAACTTCACCACATCCTTGTATTTACATTCTTAGTGTAGCTAAGCTCTTTAGTGTAATTAGTTTTGAGAGCTAGTTTGTGTCGAGTGTAGTGGTTAGTGAGGCTCTTTAGTTAGTCTTTGAGAGCTCACTAATTAGTATAGTGACATAGCCATTGTGTGATTAGAGACTAGCAACTAGAATTATGGTAGGTGGCTTGCATTTGTAGTAGGCTAGTATAACGTTCGTTTCGCCTCATATTTGTTTAACCACTTTATTTAGTGTTGTTGTAGAAATTTTTATAGGCTATTCACCCCCTCTAGCCATTAGGACCTTTCACCTTTGCATGTAAATGTGTCA